>JAAMPI010000143.1:0-59944 GCA_013054445.1 Cudoniella acicularis | reverse complement strand
AAGGGCAACCTCTATTAGCTGAGCGTAATAACTCCATATAGCTGGCATGATGTTTGTATCTGTTCTCTGTCTTGTTTGGCCATCGTGAGCGTCGATTGAAGTTGTAAGAGTCACTTGATAGCAGACTCTCGTCGTCATTTGCATCCTTCCCGTCAGTGCTCTGCACGCATACAAGATGCCCTGTTTGAGGTGTGCAGGATTCACTTGACTCGATGCTTGTTGGCTTGACAGGCAGTGTTCCGGCATTGGAGGGGTTCGCAGAAAGGCAAAATATCTGATCAAAATGGCTACCAATATTAGAGCAACAGTCGCAGAACATGGCTGTATCAAAATATCAAAATGGCCAAAAATCAAAATGATAGAGATTCTTTTCAACGATATTTGATGACGACCAGTGTGAAGTAAGATGGAGGAAAGATGAGCGGTGTAGATTAGATGGCTAGGCAGCCATTCGGAAATGTGACCAATCAGACAAAAGAAACATGACCGAATGCATGCTCAGGCTGTTATCAGGCCGTGCTCAGGCATCCTCCTTACATTGTTGTCAGCTTTTGCTTTTCATGTGATTGTAGAAAATAAAATACCAGAAATGGAACACTTCGAAGCTTAAGCATCACCTGGAGCGTAATAAGGCCAGGGCCCTTTAGTTTCTAGTGTAAGTTTTTTTGCTTATTGTAAGCCCTAGCAAACCAGATTCGTGTACTCCAAGGCAAAGTGGTCCGAATTGAAATCGATTGATCGATCGTACAGGACCCGATACACCAGCGAGAGCTCAAAAATCAGGTCATAAAGCTGTTTAAATCCGTATCCCAGTGACTGGTGTCTAGGGATGCAAGGACAATGCTAATTCTTTTCCTGCTCTCTTGAAGAGGCCCCCCTTCGGCTATATATTTCTCCTTTCTGCGGGTATTAAAGGGGTTTTTATGCTGATAGCGTTAAGAGGCTAAAGTGGTCTCCTGAGCGGGGTTTAGTTTGATAACCTGACCGGGTATACCGAGGTCTCAATAATGCGTAAAAATAAAAGGCAAAATCTTCACTTCATCCAGTCGCGCGCAAATAATGGTTAAATTGAATAAATATAGATGCCTATAGTACTTATGCCTTATCCTTTCCCCCCTCCCCACAAAATATAACTCAAAACCTTTCTTAACTGGATCGTGAATAGGAGCTATCAGCAACCCATCTAAACCCAAATTCGAACCAAAAACTTAAACCAAAAATGAGCTTCGTCATCCTAGCACTTACCTCCCTCCTAGCACTTGGCTCCAATGCAAATTGGATCTGCCCCGGAAACGCAACTCGTGCTTGTTGCCCTTATGGGGCGCGCGATCCCGCTAAAAACTATCTTGGGTGTATGTTCTCCCCTATACCTCCAAAACAAGCGCGGACTAACTAGCAGTCCGTAGGCTTGAACGCAACCTTGGTTGATGAACCTAAAGCAAGCTACGATCCTCAATACGCGTGTTTGACTCCGGATCAGATTGCGAGGACAGACTTTTGTTGTAAAGAAGTGGGTTTACTTTTGATCCCTCCTATTCTATGTCGTATATTAGATTTGGGATAGTAGTGGAGTTAATAATTATGATAGGTTACACAGGGCGGTGTGGGGATGGGCTGTACATCTTGTACAAAAAATCAGACGGAAGTGCACTGTCCTATTCCTTTGGGAATTTGAGTCGGGGTTGGTACTCAAACAACTAGCTCATCAAGTAGAGGAATAGGAGATTAAGGATAACAAATGAAGGAAAAGTTGAAGGTTTAGCAAATAGTTGGAATAACGTAAACTTTTATTTCAGAATTGGCCACTGATTTGATGGTCCAATAATGTATTATAAGCGTAAAATTGCGATCAGTCCGATTTTTTAACGCCCTCCATACCTAGTTCGAGTTTCATCTTTTCCCTCAAATAATTAGCAATCTTATCATTACCTTGATTGATCGGTCTCAACCAATGCTGTCCGTCCCTAACTGTAGGTCGTAGTCAAGGGTGCGCCAGCGGCCAGCCTCAACCAACATCTCCACTCCCTCGAAATAGCTATGATAAGTTGCCTGTATCAAAAGAGTCCAGCTATCATTGTTTATTTCTTCAAAGTTGGCATTCCCCAGCTCCAGCAACAACCTCATATATTTTAAATGGCCTCCTCTTGCAGCCAGACACAACGGTGTATAACCTCCTTGGCGCTTTGTTTTGATATTGGCTCCTCTTTCCAATAATATCTTTGTAATATCGTCAAATCCCTCCTCGCACTAATCATGGAGTGGAGTGGCATGGTCTTCATTAACGGCATTAATATCAGCACCCCTATCCAACAGGAGTTGTAGGACGTCAATGCCTCCCCAAACAGCTAAACTCAATGCCGAATAACCATTATTAGTGCATGAGGTCATATGTGCCCCACTATCTAAGAGCAGAACGAGAATTTCGTTGTATCCATGGAAGGCCGCTTCCTGCACCGCATTGAAACTTACGTTGTTGCATGATTTGATATTAGCACCATGGTCCAGCAAGAACGGTACGGCTTCCAAATTTCGATACCAGGCAAGACAGACAAGTGCTAGGCCGCTACGATTCGCCGGGGCTTCGATATCAGCTCCACGATCAAGAAGGAGCTTCATCATAGAGAAGTCAAGGTTCAACGCGGTAGTCATAAGAGGTAGGCTAACCTCGTCCTCCCATAGTGCATGTATTATGTATCTCCTCAACGATCCAGCAGGCCGTTGACAACATTCAACTTGCCCAAATTAAAAAAATGTCCTAAGGTGGTATAGCCATGACCATTGTGATTCTCAAGGCTAACCCCTATCTTAAGAATCCAAGCAGCTTCTGAATCATTGTCGGCGATATCAAGTGGCGTATTACCAGCTTCATCTTGAAATTGAGGATTCGCTCCTTTGTTTAGTAATAATTGAATAAGGTCGATATAATTTTCCCTGACTGCTAAATGTAAAGGGGTTTGATCGTAACTATTATTAGCATTTTTGTTCGCCCCTTTTCTAATTAGATGCTTGGTAGCCTTTATATCTAGGCTCTAGTATAGGTACCTATAGGTAGGTAAATTAAATTTATACTTACTTATAAGTTACCTATAGGTATATATAAGTATACCTATAAGTAGAGAACTACTTATATATATAACTATTTTTAAAGATTATTTAAATTAAATAAGTAAAGAAGATATAATATTATTCTATAAAGTATTTTTATAAATTAGAGATAGTATTTAATAGAAAATTATTAATATCTCTTAGCTTTTAGAAAGTATTAAAGTATAATTTAGTTATTATATAGTTTATACTAGGTAAAGAAGTTAGTAATCCCTTCTTAATTAAGTATATATCTAGCTAGATTAATTCTATTTTTACAGTAGTGGTTTTAATGTTATTAATATACTATATACTAGTTATCAATAAATTGCCCCCTTTAAATGACAAGAAAATCAACAAATAGAGAAAGGGGTTGCCTAAGAATCCGAAATTTGAAATTGAACACAAGTACAAAAAAGCCACTTCAATATCCCTATTTTTTGACTTTCAACCGCTACTCTGTCACGGAAACTCCGCCACCCAGTATTTATGCCAATGGGATCTCCGGTATCAGTTTCGTACTTTCCCACCAAAGGCGCATCTGAGACTTGCCACCTTCGCTGTAGAACTCAAATAGGATGCGGCCTGAAACAGTGTTAAGTTTGTCTGCATCTGTTCTCGCTTCTCCTTTCGCTATATTGTCTGCGTTGAACACCGAGTTATCGATGTTGAGTGCCGTGTAATTTTCGGGGCTGATTTTCACACCGGGGAATTGTTTTCCGAAGCCTTGGCCGCCCCCTGTCAACTTCTTGACTGTATTGTCTGCGTTGCTATCCGCCATGGAAGCTTCATAAAAATTAGCTGCATAAAAGCCGGTCTTCGAAACTATCACGACGGATATGCAACCACACAATTCATCAAAGCCGGGCTTGAATGATGGAACCGGTTTGTTCTGGTTCGTCAAGGGTATGTAGATTGCTGTATCCTGTCGAACCTTTTTATCGTATATTTGGCGTGCGGCTGCAACATTCGTCATTATATAGTTGTCGAGGTCACACCAGATGCTTTGACGCCCTGTTCTTTGACAGCTCCATCAATAGATTCCGAGCCACTTTCTCGACTGGATCCGTGTTTCTGTTCGCAGATAGTATCGTTGGGGAAGCGTCGTGGCCAAAAGTCATGATTCAAACAGCAGCCATATCACTCCCTAACAAGTCTCGGGGCCAAAATAAGTCCTTCGAACTCCACGTTTTGGATGGGTGGCCTCCAAGACCATGGGCGAAGACCATGCTGCTAGTGGTATCAGTAGAGCCCTCTCTAGTTAGCAGCGTACTAACTCAGCTTTCTCATCGCCTCTAGATTGCGAGACAACGAAAATGCCAAGGCCATCTGGGATCTTGCCCGTTGAGTCCATTGCTCGAATCTCTTTGTTCTAGAGCTGTAGACTATGCGTAGCGTGGCGGGGAAATGACCTAGAGCATGTGACTGATCTTCCTAGGGTGACGAAGGACGACGGTTCTATATCCTTTCGTCAAGAGCTTGGCGTTAGTCAAGCTTGCTGTCAAGAAGTATAGCTGTCACCTGGCATCGGCTGCGCTCTTATTGAGTGTAGGCGGCGAACCTAGCTGCGGCGATGCAAAAACGAATCTTTGCAAGTCGTGAATAATCGGAGATTGGAGGAAGATTCAATTCGATAGGAAAATTCAATAGAAGGTCACAGGCGTATTCACCGCCGCTCTTGAATAAGAGTACCGAGCGTTGAAGGGCAAGTACCTGTCCCAAACTGAGCGAATACCTACTCGGCGACAAAATACATAGTATCTTGATAATACGTGAATAACACAAGTAGAACTTGCTAAAGGTAGGCAGTAACAGTGAATACCATTTCCGAAAGCAGATAGCCACCCGTATATAAGTGAATATCTTCTCCTACCCCCTACCCCCTCCAACCAATAGCGCAACGACCTGGCAAATCTATTCTGCCTTGATTATCTCCGTTCTCTCCAGTGCATTCTTGGAATTCTCACCTTGCGGTGGAGGAGGTAAAACTGGTAGTATTGCGGAAATGTCGGCTTGGGTGCCACCATCGGGCTGGTTCAGACGGAGGAGATACTAGATTCGCTCGCTCGTTCTTTCGTTCATTCATTCTCTAATTTAGTTGTTCGTTCGTCCGCTCGCTCGCTCGTTCGCAAAGAAAGCAAAGCCTAAAACAAGACTTCGTGTGTAATTAACAGTTTGAGAAGATAGAAGTGGTAATTTTAGTGCACTTTCAGCGATCGAGGGAGTGGGATTGGAGAGATTTTCTGTGAATGAACTCTATTTTTAAATTCCCTCAAGATAATTTGCGGCCTGTTCGCCGGCAATTTTGCCAAAGACGACGCATTCAAGGAGCGACGAGCCACCCAAGCGGTTCTCGCCATGGATACCACCAGTAACTTCTCCAGCTGCCCACAAGCCCTTAATCGGTTTGCTGCTTGCATCCAACACCTCGCTGTGAGGACTGATAATCACACCTCCCATTGTGAAATGTACTGCCGGGGTTATCAACCCTACATACACAACTGAATCAGGTAACACATCGCGAAGCTTCCAATGTCCAAAGTATTCGCGCCCAAAAGGGTCAACGATATGACCGGCTGCTGCCTTTGCATACTCCTCAATCGACGATTGTGCTTCCACGCCAAGCTCTGAAGCTGTCGTTTTCCGCATAAGGCCTTTCCAGACGTAGAAATCAATGTGTGAGGAGGCATTGTTGTAAACACCTTCGTCAAGAACAAGCTCCACTTCCCATTGACGAGGAGAAACGCTGTTTGCTGCGACTTTCGTGATAGCGTCCGTGACATTTTTCCTAGTTTCCATTTCGTTGATGAAACGCTTTCCGGTTCGTAGTAAAAGTCCGCCTTCGCCTCGTAATACTTCCGCCGCGAGGAATTTGACTGGATTCGAGACATCTTTGGGATCCAAAAAACTGGTTGGGTGAACTTGGACCAAGTCCATATCCAAAAGCTGGGCTCCGACTTCAGTGAGAAGGCTTTGAGAGCCATGTCGAGGATCGTTTGTGGATGGGAATCCAGCGAGATCGGGTCGATATTGAGCGAGCATACCTTCTGCATCGCCACCAAAGCCACCACTTGCAAAAACTATAGGACCGTGCAACACCTTGACTTGGCCGTCACAGGAATATTGAACTCCTGTAACGTCTGACCCATCCTTGAGGACTTTGGTGACCTGGCATGATGTTTCGAGGTTGAAGAGGGGACTTTCTTTTAGAGATTTGAGAAGGGTCAGCACGATGGAAGCCCCAGGAGGTGTTTGTCCTGCCCCTCGATGAGTTCTTGGAAAGCTGTGTCCTCCCAATTGAGCAACTACACTGAGATCAATGCCCTTGTTGTCCACCAGCCACGACACCGCATCGGTCGACGAGTTCGTCAAGGTTGATATCAAGCTCTCCCTCTGCTTTCTCGCGATTGATATCACTGCTCCGGCAGACTTGACAGTATCTTCGTAGAAGCTCTTGTCTGAGAAAGGAGGCCCTGGTTGATACTTCGTAGGTGCTCCATTGATTCCAGATGAGGCTTTGATTGAGTTGCCACCAGGTTTAGCGGATCGTTCTAAAAGGTATACTGGAAGGCCGCGGGCAACGAGCTGTGAGGCGGCGGTGAGACCAGCGATACCTGAGCCCACAACAATGGCGTGTTTGCTGGTGGATGTTTGAACTGGAATTTTCGACATGCTTGACATGAAACTTCTGAGGATCATCGACGTGGCGGCGATGAGAAGGGAATAGAAAACAATCTTGATGACTCTAGTCCTGCTCATCTTTGGTTGTCATTTCATGTTATGTACTCCGGACCCCGCATATAGTTACGGAAGTAGCATGTAAGCATTGGCTATATAACCGTTGAAAACAGGTGATTAATCAGGTGATTCTGGATGCCGATGCGTTCCTCTCCCGGGCGGGAGCGACACCGGGATTTGGGGCATTCCGAGCGTTCTGGAAGCGTGAAGGAGGCGGGGTCTAAGCCGTATTTGGTGTGCAGAACCGCACCCCAGGTCTTGAAGACGAGGGCGTGGGAGACATTCGGATGAAGTTGGGATAAGGTTTGGACCGTTCGATAATGTTGATCTTGGGGTGTTTCATAGGGTCTTGGCATGACTCGCGTCACCAGTGCGTGGTTTCAAAACGCGTGCCAATCTGACTCGGGAATCTCAGATCGGGCCTCGGTGGAGAAGCTTCGGAAGCGGGACTCAGCCCCCTCCAACGTCCAAATCCAGACGCGTCCCATGACCCTCAAAGCGCCAGAAGGGCTTCTTGTGTTGTTACCCCGGATTCTGATTTCTTCCCCTCCTCATACAATGGCGTAGGACTGTACGCATGTTTTATACTCATTCTTCTTTAACAATGCGTTCATTTTTTACGCCAGCCGTCGCCGGCTTTTTCGCTTCAGTAGCTGCCGTGCAAGCTTCCGGACCCAATTACGATGGCCCCAACTACGAATCTCTACCACTTGGCACCATATTTCCAGGTCCTTGGGAGGACAACATTCGTGCCCCGTTGAACAAGTCACACATTACGCCTGTCAAGATATTCAATTTCGAAGGCGCAGTGGCTGGAGCTCAATCGGTGTTGCAAGATGCAGACAAACAGAGTGGAATTGCTTGGGTGATTGGCCCTGGAGGTCTTATTACCTTTGAATTCCAGGAGAATATCGCTGGCAGGTATGCAAAACTTTCCTCCATGGATCACTGGACTCTGCTAACACATTCTCAGAGTATGTTTCGAAGTCGACGACCTCCAAAGCGACCCCTTCCTTATCCTCGCCTACTCCGAATCTCCCTTCTTCACAGGCCGAGAACCAGATGCGACTGGGGAACGGCAGGAGAGAGATCTGCCTCTACACTATTCTATCAGACATAAAGGCTTGAATTGCATGTCGGGTGGTTACGTTCGAGGAGGCTTCAAATACCTCACAGTGTATATGCCCGAGAAGGATAATATCCCCGCAGAAGGATCGCTTTGGCACGACGGCCATTCAGCTCCACAGCCATTACGTGAGAAGCAGAATTGGTACAAAACAATCGGACAGAAGTTATTCGGTTGGGATGTCTCAAAAAATGACACAGCAAGCAGTCGGTCGGTGACAATATCCACTATATACGTCAATTGCACCTCGTTCCCCTCCAGTCCAAATGGCAGAGCCTACACAGGATACTTTGACAGTTCCTCTTCATTGCTGAACCGCGTCTGGTACGCTGGAGCTTATACATTGCAATTGTCAACAATTGATCCAAAGGAAGGTGGTTCGATTTTGGACTACAATCGGTACCTTGATCACAACCCCGCTCCACAAGGCGCGTGGTATAGCAATTTCACAATTGCTAATGGTACTGTGGTCACCACGGATGGAGCCAAGCGGGATCGAATGATATGGCCAGGTGATATGACCATTGCTGTGCCAGGAATTGCAGTCTCGACTTATGACATGCTTGCGGTGCGAAACGCACTCGACACTCTATATGAGCATCAGTATGGGGACGGATCTCTACCGTATGCTGGCCTTCCTATGGGAACTTTTGGGGAGTTTAGTGACACCTACCATTTGCACACCCTCATTGGAACCTACGGATATGTTCTCTATTCCGGAGACCTTGCTTGGTTGAAGGGGAGGTGGTCTGCTTACCTTTCCGCCCTTGCTGTAAGCGTTGGTAAAGTAGACGAGTTCAACCTTCTCCATGTAACTTCTATTTTCGATTGGATTCGCCCTGGAATGACGGGTCACAACGTTGAAGCATCCGCTCTCCTATACGAGGTGCTTGGAAATAGCATCCAACTTGCCAACTGGCTCGGTGAGAAACCCAAGTCGGAAGGCGAAACATGGGAGCAGACTCGTAAACGACTCGAGAAAGGCATCGCAACCCTCTATTGCCCAGAAGACAGTCTCTTCGGAGACAACAAGGGTCGTCGCGGCTGCAACGGGAACGAAAAGGTCCTCCCCCAAGACGGCAACAGCTGGGCTCTCATTTCCCGCGCCGCCAACTCCTCCATAGCCTTCAATGTCTCTGAAGCTCTTCGAGCCCGGTGGATTAAATACGGCGCCCCAGCTGCCGAATTCCCCAACACCATTTCCCCCTTCGCATCATCTTTTGAGCTACTCGGGCACACCGCAGCCGGAAACCCAGACGCAGCAGTCGAGCTCATCGAGCTAATGTGGGGATACATGCTCGACGGACCCGGAATGACGAATTCCACCCTGATAGAAGGCTACCGCACAGACGGTTACGTCCACTACCCCGCCTACCGCTCCGCAGCCCGAAACTCACACGCTCACGGCTGGTCTACAGGACCTACTACCGTACTTACACAAGGTATCCTCGGCATCCAACTCCTGAGCCCCTTAGGAAAAACATGGAAAATCGAGCCCCAACTCACGAAATGGCTCAGTTACGCAAGGGGAGGCTTCGCTACCAAACTCGGCAAATTCGAAGTAGCAGTCTCGAGAGTGAGAAGTCTCTCCACGGGCCGCAAAGCCGAAAGTCTCAATATCACCGTTCCAGCTGGCACTTCTGGCACTCTCAACTGGGGAAAGCACCAAAATCTATACCGAAGTCAAGAAATGTCTTCTTCATTCAGGTTTTTGAGGTGGTACGAAGAAGAAGAAGGGGATCAGGAAGGTGTGTGGGTTGCTAGTATGAGTGACTGGAGTGATTTGGTGGCGGATGATGAGTGGGTGAAGCCGGTTCTGGAGGAGAGGCCCGAGGGGGTTGTGGAGTGGGAGAAACTGGAGGAGGGGTATGAGGTTGCGGAGGCGAGGTGGAAGGGGTTTGGTTTTGCTGCTGCGGCGACGAAGGGGGATGAGGAGTCTTTGGGTTGGTATAGAGAGGAGTTGAGGAAGAGGGATGGGAGGGCGGTATAGATGGCTATCTTTTGAATATACATATTTGGGTATCAATGACAATTATGTGCAAGTGGATGCTTGACTTCTTTTAATGCCTTGATGGTTGTTGGTCTTCACACCAAGAAATCCAAGAGCTGGAGCAGGGGTGGTTTCATTTTCTTGGGAATCGAATTCTCTGTGTATCTGCTTCTTTTGTATTTTCAGGGGACTGATCCTTTCCTCTTGCCACAGAAACAGTGAAGCATATCTTCTTCTCTCAATACCCCCTAGCCATGTGCCAGAAAAAGTTACTCTTCGGTTTTAGAACCCCTGCTTTCGTTCAAAGTCCCGTGATGGCGTCTTTGTGCCTCTCCTTCATGCCTTCCTCTCCTAAGCCCTCTGAATAGAGCGTTCTGGCCTCTGAAAGATCTAGGCTCAGCTTTCTCCTCCTTTCTCCTTATTCATTTATGGAAATGCTCTCTTTTTCCTTCCTCTGNCAAGTCCTCTTGAGAAAGCGTTCCACAGTATTCTAACATTGACCGGCCTATCCAATTCATTCCCGCTTCCACTCCTCAAACTCCTCAGCTAAATGCTCCTTCAGCTTCTTAAACCGATTCCCAAACCCTTTCCCACACCTCCAACATGTAAAATCCCTGTTCAAATACCCCTCCCGTCCCGGATACCTCCTCACATCCCCTTCATCCAGCGGGAAATCCTCCAACGGGACAAAAAACGGCGTGGAAAAGCTATTATAATGTTTCCGATGCCTCAAACATTCCGAATATCGATCTTTACTTAAGACGTGTATGTGGAGGTGGTTCATGCTAGGATGCGCGTGTATTCCGATCATGACTTCGGCTTCCCAGTCTCGGCCAACGGGCAGCTCGCCGTTGGGAGGTGGCGAGACGTCCCCTTGAAGAATGGCTTCGCGCGCAGAGTCCTGTTTTGAAAATGGGCCGTACAGGCGTTGGAGCTCTTTTCCGACTATTCTTTTCAGTTTTGCTGCTTCGGTTTTTACTTCAGCGAGGAAGTCGGCATCTGCGAAGGCGTCGAATGGGTGAAGGAGGTTGTGTTTTGATGAGCGTGGGAGGAGAAGCGTGTGTACTGAGGACTTTGGGTATAGGTCGTGGATGGCGACGAAGGAGGCGTTGTGGTATATTACGCGTGAGGAGGGGTAGTAGGTTCTACTTCTTTTCCTTTACCTAAAGAGTTAGATCTATTTAATTTATCATCGGATTCCATAGCTAAATACAACTTTGGTTTACTTTTAGTTGAAAGAGATGGACCGTCACTGGTAAAGTATNCTATGGTGACGAGTCCGGCGTTGAGTTGGACGACCGAGAAGGAGGATATCGATCCGGTTTTTTCGATTGCTATTGCTGATATTCAGGTAAGAAACCCTGTAGCCCATATTTCCCTAAAATAAGTGCTGACTCATAGGTAGGAAATCAAGAAAGTGTGTGGACTGGGCTAGAAGACAAAACTTGTGATTGGATGGGCGACGTCGAGAGAGATTGCTAATGGGATAATTATCGTTGATAAGGAAAGGAATAAGAAGCAGCTTACTGCTATTGCGCTCAGAGAGGAATTGTTTAACAGGTTAGTGGCGATGGGTGCGCAGATGTGGGAGGCGTGGTGATCCTGAATAGTTGCGCGCGCTGCTTTTGAGATAGATGTTTGATGTTTTGATTAGTGTACGAGCAGATGGGGGTGAAAATACCAGATGAGCGAAAGCCATGAAATATAGAAATGGATAGATGGATTTCACTGGGATCAACTCGACCGGCGTGAAAAAAATTGCTGTTTTTGTCCTGTTTTATTATCGATCCGGAAAGCTTCAAATTTCTGGACACGGGGCGTTTTGCTCCTGAAATTCCACGTTAGGTTGACGAATTTGAGATAGTCATACGGACGAGAAGAGAACAACCAGCCTTCATTGTTCTGGAAATCACTGAATCGCGCTGCATCCATTAGTCAATAAGTCAAAGCGCGAGTTCATCTTCACTATCATCTACAATGACCTGATTTCCACGTTCCGTATCATCGACGCCGCCTTCTTCATTATCATGGTTCTGCTCCTCGACTGCTCCTTCTTCCTCATCCCCATTTTCCCCTTCATCTTCAGCCTCCAGCTCTCCCGGTGGCGGAATCAATATATCCTCGCTTCCCTGCCACTGCGGTGGCATCACAGGTATATCCTCTTCATCTTCTTCGGCCCATCCATAATCTTCGTCGTCTTCGCCTTCGCTGTCGGGGATTTCGAGGTCGGTCGCTGAGAGCTTGCGTTTTTGGGGGAGGGAAACGGTTGGGGTCGTTGATGTTGATGGAGGAAAATTGGGATTGCTGCGTGGTGCGAAATTGGAATTGGGATGGGGTAAATGGAGAGCGGGCAAGTGGTTGGAGAGGGAAGAGGAAGAGGATGGGAAGGGTAGGGATTGTATTCCGGTCTGTGTTGGTAATAAGATTATGTCAGTTGGATTTCTGACATCAATTACTGTAATTTACCGAAGAAAGAGGTGCGGGCAGCCAATAGGAAGAGGCGCAGCTCGATTTCGTAAGTGGGAAGGGCAATTAGAACACACCTCGGTTATAGTGAAGCCAGCTAGTCGCCCTCTGCTATCTGGAAGAGCTAGACCTTCGGCCTTTATCACTTGCGCAAGCCTCACATCATGAATGCGGTTTCCGTCTTCATCGGTCCATCCCCAATCGCGGAAGAGAACCACTCTGCATCCGAGGCCCTGCTCCCATGCTGTGGTACTGATTGAGGGAACTAAGACAGCTCCAAGTCCAGGACGCATTTTCGTAACGCATTGCGAGAAGACAACGACAGCCAGGTTTCGGGTGGCAGCGAGTTTTTGAAGGGTGTTTATCACGTGCTGAAGGATTGGGAACTTGCGAGCAGAGGGATTTGGGGCTTCTAAAGATTAGTAAATTAAGGTAGGGGTAGGGAGACGAGAAATTACCGCCTGGTTTCTTTGGAGTAGAGGTGTTGTTCACGGAGCGAGGAAAAGCGGTGGTGAATAGAGTTGAGAAAGAGTCAATAATGACCAATCCGCAATTTTGGATGGGATGATTCGGTGTGGAATGCGAAAATAAGGCTAGTAGATGAGCTAGTGTTGGCGTTGAGAAATGAACCAGATTATCGAGAAGATTTGAGGAGTTTCGCTCAGATGACGGATTTGTTTCTGCTACTGGTCCTAAAGAATGAAATGAATCCAGTATTTGGAAAAATCGGAGACCTGACACTGGATGCGAAGCATCTGAAATATGTCAGCGAGGCGTCGCATGACTTTGAAAAACTCTTCATATCAATGATTTCCAGGGCCTGTTCGGTGAGCTGGAATACAACCCCAGGAAAATACAGTCCAAGTAGACTTCAGGCATACTTGTATTCCGATGCGATGCCTCCAGGTACGAACTCCATACTTTGTTGAAGTCCGACACATGCTCTGAAAATGCAGCAGAATATGGACACAAAAATATGGAAGTAACCCACCTACCCAGGCAACATTCTCCCCGGCATGCAATGCACTTGCAGTCAACTGCATACTGAACTTGGTCAGTACAAGTGCCTCAGAGATCCAGTATCACGAACCCANGGGCAGTCTTGCCTATGCCCGGCGGGCCATAGATTTCCGTGACCTTTCCTCTCGACACACCGCAATAAGATGAAGACGGCGCCTCACTTAGGACCGATGCCTCTTTGTTTTGAAGGGCAAAATCAAGTGCTACCAGACCAGTTGAGATGCATCGCGTTGGTGAAGCTTTGAGATCCTGTAAAGCCTGCGCTGCGGAAACGGTGGGCATGCGATCTGGATGTTGTCAGCAGTATCACGAGGGCTGGGAAGGATTCCTTACGTGGAGACGAGGACGAGAAATTGGAGACGCCGGGGCCATGAATGGATTCGTAGTCCATGGCTGCTCGACATGGTGGTGCTTTGCTAAGCTGTCGTTTTGGTCATGGCAACCTGCGGATGTGATGGAATTCCAGTTGGAAGTTCGCGCGTCATGTTGGAAAATCTTCATCGCGAGATCACGTGTTGAGATACTTTGCTGCCTTGCTTGAAGTCCAGCTAGAACCTGAGGCCACCATAAAATCTCACCTGTCGCATCGGCCACACCACATCTCACTGCAGTCTTTTCTTCCTTGCGTTCCTCACCCGAACACCACAATCTCTGGATTTGCAGCTATCCCCACCTTCCTTTTGCAGAAGCTTATCGCTCACAAAAGCATTCCACACCGGGCCCCGGGTCAACACAATTTGACCGATCACAACAAATCCACCCCCTTACCGCGTTTATGCCACCAAAATTTCCACGGAAAAGCTACGGCTTATCAGCGTATCTCGCAGTCGAGATTGCATGCAATATTGCGACGCTCGTATCGACGGCCATGTTATTCATCGCGATGCTTGCCAACGATGGCCAGGGGAATCTCGTGAATACGGGTTTTCTAGCCTCTGATCCACTGCAGCAAACTCTTACTCGTTGTAAGCAGTTGGCTCACTGATACGACGCGTCTTTAAAAATAACTGGTGGGAGCGTGTCCGCAGCGGACAGGTGTTTGCCGACACCTATCAGGGTTGTCAGGAGCAAAAAGCGCAGTTCCACCCCTTTCTTCTTCACGTCAGAAAGGTACCGTTTCACCGACAGTCCACATCTTCCTCCCAATCCTGCAGAGCTCCTTCGTTGTTTCGAAACATCTGGCTACCGCCCGCCATCAGGGCCTCGCTTGGCTGAGAAGCGTTGCAAGTGGCAGCAAGCCACAACAAGAAGGGCCCTTGATTGGCTCTTCGTACCCAAGTTCGGGTGGGTATGACCGCATAAGCTAAGGAATCCCTGTCCTAAGCCTGCCCCCAAGCCTGTTCCTGGCTTCCACTTGATCCTCGAAAGAGAAAAGTTGGGATGAACTATCGTGAATAAGCTCAGCCTCAAATCCAACTCCATCTCCACTTCTGCAGATATACTTCGTCTCTCCCTTCAACACACTTGCAAGTCTTTCTCACGAGTATGAATCGCAAAACAATAATATCAACAACACGATGAGAAACACACGCACAGTAGGAGCGGCGCTCCTTGTAGCTAGCAGCCCCCTGGTATCCGCCCTCACCCTCGATGTGACCAATTTAGGTATGTTGGAAGCTTCTACTGATTTCCGTAATTATACTAACCTTGGCTACAGCTTCAATAAAATCCGCTGCCAGCACTGTCGCCCATGGAATGATGTCCTACTACAGCGGTAATGTCACGAATACCACCTCGACAATCGCAGTCTTGCCTGCGCCATATTACTGGTGGGAAGCAGGAGCAATGTGGGGAGCTATGCTGGATTATTACCACTACACGGGCGATCCCTCATATAATGAAGTCGTGACACAGGCCTTACTCAGTCAAGTTGGCCCCAATTCCGATTTCATGGTTCCCGCGCACAAGGGAGATGAAGGCAACGACGATCAAGCTTTCTGGGGATTTGCTGCAATGTCAGCTGCCGAGAAGGACTACCCGCAGCCGTCTACAGGAGATTACACCTGGGTTCAGCTTGTTGAGAATCTTTGGAACACTCAGGTCCAAAGATGGGATACGGAGTATTGTGGTGGAGGGTTGAGGTGGCAGATATTCAGCTCCAATGCCGGCTACAACTACAAGAATTCTGTGTCGAATGGGGCCTTCTTCCAGCTTTCGGCACGGTTAGCACGATTCACCGGTAACCAAACATATATGGATTGGGCTACCAAGTCATACGAGTGGGCGAACAATACTGGCTTGATTACTCCAGATTACCACGTCTATGATGGTGCCGACCTTCTTAAGAACTGTACCGCCATAACCAAACTCATTTGGACCTATAACGCCGGAATTTATCTTTACGGCTCAGCCGTGATGTACAATTACACAAATGGCTCCGACATGTGGCAGGAACGGACCCAAGGTTTCTTGAATTCGACCGCCAACTTTTTTACGCCTTTCGACAATGCAACTGACATTATGTACGAACCAGCTTGCGAAACAGTCGGCGCATGCGACAACGACCAATACTCTTTTAAAGCATATCTCTCCCGCTTCATGTGGGCCGCAACCTTGCTCGCACCATTCACTAACGAAACAACGACCACTCTACTCACCAAATCCGCACAAGCAGCCGCTACTGCTTGTTCCGGTCCTTCCGATGGCGTTACTTGTGGACAGAAATGGTATACCGGAGGCTATGATGGCAAATACGGTGTTGGCGAGCAGATGAGTGCGTTGGAGACTATCCAAGGATTGTTGGTTTCGGGCAGCGTTCCACCTTTGAAAAGCGGGCAAGTGCATGCCTTGGCTTCACCAACTTCTACAGCGCCGTGCGCGTGTGTAGTAACAACAATAGTAACGGCAACCGCATCAGCAGCGCCAGCAAAGCGTAGCGCAGGGGAGCCCAGCAACAGCAAACCAAGTGCTACCTTTTTGATGGCTGCGATCATTACGACGGCGTTTAGGAATTTTATGACCGTTTTCGGGTGAACTTGGATTTACAACCTGAACTTTTCATTTGTTTGTACTTGGTAGTTGGAATATAGGAGCGAGCACTGGGCGGAGTATGAATGAAGCATTAGAATGGCGTCTTGCATGGGGTTGGATAGATATATGATACCAATTTGGCACTGGAAAAGCATACAGGTAGACGCACATCATAGTCTCATAGAATTGAGACATGCATATTCTTAAATTAATCGAAATATTCAGAATAATATTATCAACTACTCTCCGCCATAAATTTGATAGTTCTCAAATCTACGCGGAAAAACTGGACTCAGCGTAAGGTTATTTCTAAACACTCCGAGTACAGTGCGAAACACAATGCAACCAATTTCCACGTGCTCCCAATCCCACGACCACTTGCATCGATATCTGCATTTCTAGGTTCCAGAACCATTCAAAGCACAACGGAACATTTCACGATACGTCTAGCAATTCGCGCAAATCAGACCTCGAGTCTGCCTGCCTTTTTCTCAGTTATCGTTGGAACAAGGCGCCACTTCAGCCCCGGCCGCAGTTCATCGAGAGTTCGTGTTCTAGATAAACTAGATCAGACTGCGAGCCTCGCCATCTTCCCTTGAATTCTTTTTCAACTGCTCATTGAAAATGAAGTTTGTAATGATCCGGAGACAGTCGAGACAGCACTATCTTGATTGAAGCAGGTGATCTGCCGCAGAAACCAGGGCCATGGAAGCACTCGGAGTTGCAAGTAGCATCGCTGGGTTGATAAGTCTGGCTGAAGTCGTCGTTTCGAAAGGGTCGAAATATGTTCACCACGTCAAAAATGCACGAGCGGACATCAAGGATCTTATGTTTGAAGTCCAAAGTCTTTATGGTGTGTTGAGTCGGCTGAGGCTGTTGGCGAATTGCTTAGAGGATGAGGAAACAGCAGGTAATGCTTTGCGCCACCTGCTGGTATTACTATGATCTCACTCCTTTTTATATAGGTTCAGAAAGGTTTCTCGACCTGGATCACTTTCAAATTTGCCGGAAGAACCTCGATCATCTCAAAAGATCATTGGCCAAGTTAGGCCCGGATCCAACAAAAGGCAAATTACTTTGGCCATTCAAGAGTTCTGGGAACAAAGATCTCATCGATAAGATTACGAGGAACAAACGGGATCTAACTGATGTTCTTACTGCTGATGGATTGTGAGTCATCTTTCTACCCTCTTAGAAGTCACACAAGCTAATCAGAGCAGATCGGCTCTACTCGCTTCCTTGTCATCTCAATCATCATTGTCTCAGTCCGTGAAAGATGTCAACAGCAGTTTCTAAAAGCGGTAGAGAAGAAAATAGAGAATGAGAAAGGTGAGATCCCAGTTGCTATTCAGGACATTCAACTTTTCAAACATGTGACCAACTTTACGACACAAGAATAGACGAGACCAAGAAAAATATGTATAAGTGGTGCTCAAAATTCAATCCCTATGAGAAACATCGCAATGCAAATGGATTGCGATATCCCAACACGGTAACGTGGTTCTTTGATTCTCCGGAATACAAAGTCTGGTTAGAAACCCCAAACTCTGGCATTTGGCTGTACGGAATTCGTAAGTTTCTCAATAATAAATCACCATATTGCATTATTACCCTCTCTGATATATATTGATTGATTTAGCGGGTGCTGGAAAAACTATCTTGACGTAAGAGATTTTCAAAATAATCAGGACACATCTTCTGACATTTACAAGGTCTGCCGTCATCGAGGAAGTAAAGTTTCTCGCATACCAGAACGGTGGCTTCGCAGTGGCATATTACTACTGCGAATACAAACTAGAACAAACACAACGGCTATCCAATATCCTAGGATCTTTGATTATACAGCTCTGTGCTTACTCGGAGGACGCTTTCGAAGAACTTAGTTGCTTGTATTCGAAATGCAACGACGAACGACACGTTGCTCTGCCTACTAACTCAGAACTTGAAACACTTTTGAAGCGGCTCCCACGGTACTTCGAGAGCGTGGCAATAATCATCGATGGGCTTGATGAGTGCTCTTTTCCAGAAGACAGGGCCAGCACACTGAATTAACATGAGTATAGGACTATCAAAATCATATACACTAGCCGCGATGAAGTCGATATTCGAAGTCACTTTGAATCCTTTCAGGGGATTTCAGTAGCTGCTCATAGCGGCGATTTGGAATTGTTCGTGGCAGCCGGGATTGAACAAAGGATCCAAAATAAAACATTGCAGCTCAAAGATTCGTCTCTCAGGGAGGAGATCACAAACACTATCGTTTCAAAAGCGAATGGAATGTCAGTCGATTTCCCCCCTATATCTCTTCTACATATACTGAAAAGAATACTTGGCAGGTTCCAATGAGCAAAGTGTCATCCGGACCACCACTGCCACTTGGCCACCGATAAACAACGAAGAGAGGCTCTGGAAACATTACTGTTAGATCTCTTTGCGACCTATATTAAATTCTTGGGCTGAGTCAATCAGAACAATGGTTGTGGGAATATGGCCATAGTAGAGCGAACACTTCGATGGCTAGCATTTTCCAGCGAGCGAATGACAGCTGCGGAAGTAGCCATGGCTATCATAATAGAAATTCTATTCACGTTCGTCGATCAAGATGATCTCCCAGATGAAGAGAGCATTTTGTGGTGGTGCAGCAGTCTTGTCTCTCTGGAGTCTGGATAAAAAGACAGGGTTCCTGACACTATCACATTTCACTGTCAAGGAATTTTTGATGGACGAAAAGCTCCTGGTACGCCAAGAAACTCGTCGATACCATCTTCGCGGCAACAACTCTCATGCAACGATGGCCAAGGTGTCTCTCACATGTATCTGCCTTGACGACTTCGCCGAGTGGGGAATTGGTAATAAGCAATCAAGAGCCGATAAACATCGGCAGCACCTATTTCTTGGAACCCCTCTCGTATGCGCAGTTAGGGGCAATTTTAATGTCCGCAGCCTGAAGTTTCTAAGAAGACCGAACCTCAAAACAATCCAAATGCTACTGCAAGCGGGTGCTAAAGGAGATTCACAAGTCATCATGCAAGAGCTTCCGCCCGATTACATTCCTGGCGGTTATTTTCTGGATGACTTTCGATCGAAAATTACGGTGACACCCATGTCTCTTGCCCTAGATTTAATTGACACAGATCTTAAGCAGGCAACTAAAATCCTTGCTGAACTACTTGACGCTAATGGTGCGCCTCCTTTAGCTGACTCTTACCCTTCAACTCTCCGAAACCGTCCTTACGTTCCTGTAGAAGATCGCCGACGCGACCAATGCAGTAGCAGCCAAAGATAAAAAGTTTGTTCCACACCTGCCCATCCTCAGCTCGCTAAGTGGATCAATGTTAACGTTATACCGGGGCCACTCTGATATGCCTACCGAGCTCCGCGCGAAGTTGCCTTCTATCGCTGCATCTAGAATATTAAAGAAGACGAGAGAGGAGATTGGGGAGGATGAGGAGGACTGGGCTTTGACGGATAAGACAGCTGCTCGATTGATAGAACTTATTGATAGCAGCCAGATAGTCTTCGAGTTTCCCTTTTAAAGTATTATAAGGGATCCCGCAAAGGTCACAGCTGGCTGATTTTATCTGTATCCGTGTTAAAGATATTACCCAGCAGGGCGCTGTCAATTAGCGGATTCAGACTGCCATTCTTATGAAGGAGTTCTGCGGCTATCGTGAGGTGGCCTTGTGGTACCGACTTCGTATCGCTCCTTCTACAGTAAATTTTTTCAAAGGAAAATCTCCCGAACTCCCTTCCCTCGCTTTTACTTTCCCCTTGGTCTATGATAAGACCTAGTATTCGTTCTGTATCAAAAACGAATCGAAGACCTACGAACAACGAATAGGCTCTTTCTGCCGCTTAGCGAAAATGATGGACTACGTTGAACGGTTTTACCTCAAAGGATAAGATCCGAAGGCCAGGATGAAGTGTCAACATCCAACGTGTAAGACCCAGAGGCTCATTTTCAAATACCTGCAGCATTTCAAGAACCATGTAGAAGCTATTCATGGCGTCAGTCTCCGAGCGTAGTATGTGCTCCAATCGCCGAGTCAGAGCGCGGCAGGCTCGTGACCAGAATTTTGCCGTTTAACAGTGATCAAAAGCGAAGCCCGAGGCACACAAGAATAGTTTTTTCCGTCGTGCTGCATGGTATAAACTCAAATTTGCTTATGTGGATTGCTTTCTTCCTTTTTAGAGGTGACGGGGCATTATTCTTTCATTAAAGCATCATCAAAAGCCATAAGGAGGTCTGATACCGAAGCATCTTGCCTATTTTGATTCAAAATCTATCATATATAATTTATCTTGGCGTTTGATTCTAGCTCTCTCATAGCCCAATGGAAGGAAGCCTGGAACTTGATATTTCCCCACAATTCATATAAAACTCCCCTTATCTATAAGGGAACTCAGTGAATTAGATGGTCTTGGGTCAACATGCAATGGAAGGTTAGCTGAAAGCCTAACAGATAGCATTCTATCGATCCTCCTCAACCATCGCATACTAAATGTAGCAAATACCAAGCGAGCCGGCATCAATGTACTCAGAATGAAGAAGATAGATCAGGTATGAAAGAGTGCTGTCAGAGACAGAGAAAGTTAGGAGGTGTGATCCTCAAAACAGACAACATCCAATACATAGCAAGATCTCAAACCCGCTGCTTTGCCCGCCTCTCTGTAGGAGAAATAAACAGCGGATTTTGGCCCGTGCAGTAACACTAAATTCATACACCTTCTACCCTTTTTCTATACAAAAATTATAGAAACTCTTTATAAAACTGTTATGTGTATATGGAATTGTCCCTTTATTAATTCAGTTACTAAAAATTTGCGAAGTTGTGCTAAGTACGTATCGATTTATCGTTGTTGGGGAGGTGCCAAAGTCGGCCGCTTATTTCTCCTACGGAGAGCCCGCTTCCTCCCGTCTATACTATCCCCCCCTGGTTCACTTGTTATTTTGCCACTTTATTGCCACTATTGCGATACCGCCCAGCACCCCACTTCTCTTTCCACCAGGGACCTGATTATTATCCAAAATTGCCTAGAAAGGTAAAACTGACACCATTAAAGTTATTCCCACGAATATTTACGCACTATAAGCGTATACTTTATGTTTTCATAAATCCTTTTCCTTCGACAAGATTACTTACTGTAGTAGGGTGTCCTCTTCCTTCCTTCCTCCCTACTTTTCGTAGCGTTGCGCGAGCCCTAGAATTAAATAATACATGCTTTCTATAGTGCTGGCTATAGAGGTGAAGAAAGGTATAGTGTAATTATAAGTGGGGTGCTTAGGCGTGGTGATAAAGTGGCAACAAAGTGGCCAAATAGTTAATGAACTGGGGGGGCGGGAAGGGGATAGTAAAAGCGACGAGGGACACATCAATCGACGTTGTTAACACGGTCCGGCTCTTTTCTCCGATATCAAGTTGAAAGATTTTGCCATGGTATAGCATCGGCCCGGGCAAGGTCTTCATGCCCAATACTCGTGTATGCATGGATTATAAGTTTTTTGCCCCCTCCACCAAGCCGACAACGTTATATCGCTTCGAGAAGAACGTGAGCCAGTCCTCCAACACGCCTTTTTCCTTGTCGCTCACGTCATACCAGTCAGGGCGTACATCTTCCGCTTTCGTAGAAGTCGTGGCGAGAGCGCGAGAGGCATCGTGGCCGGCGAATACTGCTCCGGTTCGTCAATTGCTCGCTCTAACTTTCAGGTATGGCGAGCGCCTTCGAGTATGGCGATGTGATAATGTTGCTTACCATGGTAGGAACCTCCAGGTTGATAGGCCTTGTTGCCGGTCACGTCGAAAACCTTGCCCTACGTATGCTGTCAGACTTGGAGACACGAGAGAACAGAGTGGCTTCACCTTGATAGCGACGTAGCACAAAGCGTCGTCAACTCCTGTCAATTAGTTAGCTAAGGACGGTAGATGCGAGTGAGGAAAGGTGGAGCTTGCCATTGCATTTCGCGAGGAAGTCTGGGGAGATGGGGTCGTCCTTTGGAGGGGCGAGAGTGATAGGAGTCTTGGGTTCGAATTTGCCAGCCATTGCGTGGATGAAGACGTGAATCTAAGGCGTGTTCTAAATATTGGGAAGAGGTGAGAAAGCACAATTGTTGAAGGGATTGTTGCGACCGCGGGGTATGGAACTCGGTGGGGTTCTGTCAGGGATGTGCTTTCCACTGACTAATCTTCATCCGAATCGAAGACATCAACCCCTGAGCTGTGCAAAGCTCGGAAGCTCAATTAATGCCATCACAACGATTGAAATCCCCCATCCTCGTATCTCTCGTCACATAAGCCCTCTTGCTACCCACGATGTTCGCATCTCGAGCGCTGAACGCGTTCCGACCGGCCTCAGGTCGCGTCTCCCAATGTTTGCGACAGCAGCGACTCGAAGCTCTTCGGAAATACCCAATCTCCAACCAAATGCGACAGCAAAGGCATCAGCATACTACAAGAATACCAAACTCGTTCACCCTGTTGTGGAAAGCCTATCCATTTTCTGTGACGACGGCTATGCTTTGGTATGCAACCCCTGGGTCTCCAAAACCATGGCTAATCACTTCAATAGTATTGTTGCTGGTGGTGGATTCCTCATATACACGAATTACTTCTACCATAGCTATATCATTGGCGCCTTCCATAAATTCCCCGAACCAGTTGCAAAACAAATGCGAAAAGCCTTATACTATACGAACTATTCCCTTGAACCAAAATTGGCTGTAAAGTATTATAGGGAAGCATTGCGGGTTGCAGATGAAATTGGGATGGATCCGTTCTCTGATGAGATAATTGGCGTTAAGATCCAATTAGCGGCCTTAATGGAGAAAATTCAGCTCTACCAAAAGGCAATTGACATTCTCGAAATCGTTAAATCGGATAATTTAAAGTGGATGGAAGCATTGGGCGACAAACTAGGAAACGGAGGGAAGCGAACAAGAGTTTTGGGCATGACAGTCCGAGTCAGTGTCAAGCTCGGAGATTTGTATGCGAATGAATATGTGTTAGAGAAAGACAAGGCAGAGGAGTGCTTGGTGTGGGCTGTAGAGACAGTCTTGAGAGAGCAGCAGCGACGAGACAAGGAAGGCGTAAAGCCTGGAGAAGGCAACTGGATATCAGCGGAGGAGCAAGGTGGCGCACTTGAAAGTAAGTCTAGCTATCTCTATGATCTGCGGTTGCTAATGGTTTTACAGCTCTTGCCTACCACTATGAGGAAAAGAACCATCATTACCTTGCTGCCCCCTTGTTTCTTCAAGCAATCACATATTCCCAACCCTCAAGCTGCCACACTGCTGTATTGAGTAAGTTTATTCCAAAGAGCGTGTGTGAGCTTCAGCTAATATAATAGTGAACAACCTCTCGATATCTCTCGCGCAACAGGTCCCCCCTCCGACTCCCGGTCAACCTGCCGCCTCACGCTCTGAATACGTCAATAACGCTCGAGCGTGGGCCGAGAAAGCGATAGCAGTAGCAGCAAAAATTACTCCACCTACAAGGACCGAGGAATGCGATGTTGGCTGTGCCGTCGCCACTCATAACTTGGGCGAATTTGCAGAGATGGATGGGAACATTGCAGAGGCAAGAAAACGATTCGAGGAAGCAAAGAGCTTAGCCAAAGCTATAGGCTTCCAGGACGGAGTGATCAATTCGGAGAATGCTCTGAGGAGGATAGGTAAGAGTTAAGAAATTGGATTTTCCCTAGCAAACAGAAATATTTATACCTATATCTGATTTTCTCCGTCTGCGTATGTCTCCCTTCCCCTCATGCATAACCCTGTCGCTTTAACGCTTTGATCTCCATTTCGAGCCGCCTTAACTTCAGTCTTTTTCTTTCCCGCGCGCAACTCAACTCATCGCTCTCTTGTTTTGCCTTTTCCAGCTCTTTCTCCGCTCGATTGATTTCTTTGCGTGAATCGGCGGAGTTGTTTCCACAAGCCTTACGTGCCTTATCAAGCTCAAGATTTTTCTCTCGCCAACTCAAATGTGCTTCATCCGCCCTCGGATTATCTTCCTCTTGAGACTCCTTTAAGCAAGCCACCCCCGCGATTAAGTCTCGATAACGCTTACGTTTCTGAGCATCGGCTTCTTTTGTGGCCTCTGGTCGATACACTGGCGGGGCATCTGCACCGCCCTCCTCGCCATCCTCTACCCGAGTCTCTGTGGCCGTTGCCGCGGGCGCTGGTGTGTTGATGGTGGCGGTGGCTGGCGTAATGGTTCCCGTCATAACAGTTCCTTCCTCCATATCCCTAGATTCCCTAGCCTTCTTTCCTGCTTTTTCAGCGCAGCTGAACATCCAACAGTAAAGGAGAAAGATGATAGCCAGAACTGTGAAGACTGGCCAGTGCCAGGTCTTCTTCGTCTCCATTGCGTCGCATATGATGTAAATATCAAATGTAATGCAAAAGAGGAAGAGTAATACCATTGGTATTCTAATAAAGATAATAACCAAGATTCGCGGGCGTTCGGGTTTTTCTCTGGATGGCGGAGCCATGAAAGACTTACATTTTGTACTTCCTGATGTCGCAATTTGCTTGTAGGGATAAGAAAATTGTTGGAACCCCAAACTTGAACAAGTTGAATAATTGGTGGATTTGAAGATTATTCTTGACACACATGAGTATTCAGTTTGAAAATTTTTATGTCATATGGGACAGGCCCCATGGTACGCCATTGAGTTAGAGCGTCTAGATGTTGCAATGTTTTGGGACCGGCAAGTGTTCTAGTGCCTTGTTCGGCAACTTCCATTTCCTTCCCGGGTTTCGTCACTGACTAGAGGCTATCCATTTTCTCCATAGGGAAACATTTGTTCTCTCTACTCAATCTGCTAGGTTCAGGTTGTGCCTGAGAGAGAGTCAGGCCAATTTAGTGAAGGTGGACGGCTTCTAGCTTTTCCTTTTTCGATTCTTTATTCCTAAGCGCAATTTCACACCCACTGTTCCCAAATTTGCTACTTGGCTTCTCTTCCAACAGAAATAGATGAAGATACAGGAAATAATGAATCTTCAAAGTAGTCATTGAAAGGATCATTGATGCCCACCAAACTGTTGTTTCTCTCGGAAAGGATCACGTCTCTAATTGAGAGTTTCTTGCTTGGTTTTATTTTCATTGTGCGATATTTTCTAGGACTAGGTACAAATTATTTTATACGACGTCAGGAGACTCATTAAGTCAAAACACTGAGTGGGGATATATTTCACGAACAAAACCTCAACACATCACAATTTACCATCCCCGGAACCTGTTCAGAATCCTCAAGACCCATGCAAAAAGGAACAGTCTCCAGCCGGTAGCATGCGCCGTCGCAATCGATCGACGCTCCCACTTAACCACAGCCTTTGACCTCGGGATACACAGAGCATCAAAAGCTTTCAAAGCTCCATCCAACGTCTCATTCTTGCAAAGTTGCTCAGCGAGATCCCATCCATCCATCATCGCCATATTAGCACCATTGCCAGCAAAAGGGCTAATAGCATGATTTGAATCGCCTATATAAACCACACTCATCTCATTCGCATCGTGAGATATTGGTTGCTTGTCGAAAGCATTCAACGCTCTAACCGTCTTTGAATCGGTGTGATTGATCAATGTCCAAAACGGCTCTTTATAAGTTGCTCCTCGCTCGCGAACTTCCTTCATCAGAGCCTCGTATTGATCGGGGGTGTAAGGTTCTCGCGGAGTTGTGGTCCGGTAGCTAACAGCCCAAATAGCGTGATGATCATCAACGGGCGCAACAAAGAGGCCATTCCCACTATTATTGAGATTCAAACCCCAATCACGCGTAATCGGTTTCGGGACTCCCTCCTCTCCCTCAAAAACAGCATTTCCAATAAGTTGCACCGCGCCCGCAAAATCTAGTTTATCATCTGGTCTCAACTGATTCCGAATCTTGCTTCTCGTCCCATCAGCAACAATCAGTAAATCGCACTCATCAGTCTCCCCATCATCACTAAGCTGGACGCGCACTTTCCCACCTTCAAGTTTCTCAGCACCAACACAAGCTATTCCCCATTTGATAACAACCCCCTCTTTCGGCACCGCATCGATAAGTTTCGTCCGCAGCACACCGCGCGCGATACGCATATGTGGCTGCGGTAAATCTTTCTTATCAACCCTCGCCCTCAAAATCTCATTCCAATCACGATCCCACAGTACAAAATTCCCGAGATTCTCTTGGTTCACGCTAACACTTGCAGCAAGTGTTTCTTCCAGTAAGCCGAGTTTGCGGAGTGTTTGCATGCCTTCTGAGACGCCGTCGCTGCGGATGGACATCGAGTATCCTTCCCGCTGGCTTCCGATTTCTCGTGTGTCGCGTTCATAGATGATGATGGTTGGTGGGGGTAGGGAAGGCGGGAGAGAGGCGAATTGTTTGTGTAGCGCGATGGAGAAGGCCAGCCCTCCGATTCCTGCGCCGGCGATGATTATTTTCCTGCCGGCGATGAAGCAGGGCGCTTCTTGGGGAGGGGAAGCCATTGTCGAGTTGTTGGGCTTTATTTTTTTTCTTTGGATATCAAAAATTGGTTCGTGATGATTGGAGCCCAGGATCAGCTGCGAGGCAGAAACAGCTCAATTTCCTCACAATCACTGACTTCGAATTTTCGATATTATTCGCGCTAGTGTCATGTCAACATCATCCCACATCCTCCACAAACCTCAAGAGGTCGAAATACCTTCAATGCAACTCGAACAAAGGGTATCAGTCAGCTTGAGGTATGAATTCACGTTTAAATTCCGACGTTATTATTTTTAAGTTCACCTCCGTATAACATCAACTCAATTTATCCACAAACTGGGAAAGAGACATGGCTATTTACCCGTACTCTCGGGGCTTACTCCGCACCGATATCCGAATTTTCGCGATTCGGGGTGAAGGGCTACGCCGCAATACTACAGTTCCCCGCAAAGATGATGATGAGATCGGCACGAAACGGCGGGGAGGCCATGACGCTCTACCGAACTGAATCCAGGGCGCTGAAGCCCTCTATATATAAGAAAAGTAGGGCGAGGGGGATTACCCCTGAGCCCCTGAATAAGCGGGCCACTGAGCGGGCGCAGCGGCTCTAGGCGAGCCCTTGAAAGGGGCTCACCCCGTACGAAATTGAGCCAGTAGGAATTGAATACTATATTTAATCTTAAGCTCCTAGATATACGAAAGGTACCCAAGTAAGGAAATCCCGAGGTCCTTTGTTTCTTAACTTCAAGACTGCTGCCTCGTGCAACGCTAAAGTAATAACTCGATGTAGACAGAAGCCTGACTGGGCGCAGTAGAGGGGGTCGCTAGTCGGGCCCAATCATATTACCTCCCTGCCTACTGCGTAGAAGTGAGAGCAGACTTTACAGCAGAGCAACAAAAATTTGCTCTTGTCCCAGACTACGGCGCAGGCCCTTGCTCACGGTCAGCGGATCAACCAATCATATCGCTTCCCTGCGTACTGCGTGGAAGTGAGGGAAGATTTCAGAGCAGAGCCACACAATACACTACCCATGTATCAAAGAGGGACGTGGGGTGTCTAGGCTTATGGTTCGCGGGTAGCCAATCATACCGCCTCACTGCGTGCTGCGCGAAATGAGAGAAGACTTCAGAGCAGAGCCCCAGGTGCAGCTCCCAAATCCCCCAATGTCACGTGTTGACGAACCTCTCCAAAACACATTACTTCCGTATCGTAACTACTATTTGAAGCCGAATATCCCGGTAAGGCATTGACCTCAGTTGACAAGATCTCATCTTCCAAATGTTGCGGTGCGACGCTGTTCGAGAGACATTGAAATTCCGGCGTGCCTGGCAGAACAAATGGCGATGCGCATGAGTCTGTAAGATTTGAGCCTGTAGATATATTTTCCCCTATAGGTAACCTTAAGTAATAATTGGCCAAGCAGTGAAGATACGTACCAATAGCTTCAAGAGTTGGAAACGCACCCTCGGCATTCGAAAGTGTAGTTTGATCGTTCCAATAGTACGACATGCCCTGCTCATTTCTAGTGTAATCATTTTCCTCGACAAATTCACCGTAATTCTAGATTGAAAGCGGCCCAACCTGTTGCGTTTCGAGCCTTTCATATAAATGGTCAAACTCCACTCTGCGGCGTTTTCTTGGGGTCTCCCCGCCGCTCCAAAGTGTATCCTCGTCGTTTGACTCCATAGATTTTACAGCGTGAAGTTGCACCTGCAGCCTCACTGCACTGCACTGCACTGCCTAGTTCTGCCTCACCGCCTACTTTGCATTTCACCACTGCCACCTCCAAATGCTGAATCATAGTTCCAGTGTGTCAGAAGCCATATACCGTCTAGGAGCAGCTTTGGCGGAGCTACGATCTACCAAGTGCAAAATGTGTTTTCATGAAGCACAACCGAGAATGACTTTCTAGCCATGGCTACAACCGCATCTCCGTCTCCGCAAGCGCGGATTATTTTTCAAGACAAATTCAAACGCCTCGAAGAAACAGTAAATTTTGACGATAAGAGAGAGTTTCAACTGACAACCCTACAAGACGTGAGAGAGGCTGCCCGACAGATTGAACGAGGTTTAGGGGATCGAGGCTGCCTTCGAAATATGAAACGTCTTCAACCCTTTCTCAATGGACTTGATCGGTACTCAACAATCATCGAAATTCTCTGCAATGGAACGCCCTATCTGCCTTATATATGGGTGAGTGAAACCATAAGGCTTGGCCATCTGAACCATCTGAATCATTGCGCAGGCACCTGTAAAACTCATGCTCAAGGTGGGTCCCCCAGATCCAGGATAACAAATCGAGAATTAAGCATCTAGCAGCTCGCCTCAGACTTCCAGTCTCCTTTCGACAAGCTGATTGGCATATATGCCCGGATAGCAGAAAACCTCCCATACTTTGATAGACTCAATGTCACGTTTCAAGGCACTTCCAACTTTCAGCAAGTGCTTGCTATGGTATACTCGGACATCCTTGGATTTCACAGGCACACTTACAAGTTTTTCCGTCGGACGAGGTAAGAAATGTATCCTGTGACGATTCATAGTGCATGCCAAAACAACTTTCCTACAGGCTGGTCATGCTTCTTCGACTCTACCTGGGCCCGATTTGATCGCAGATTTTCTAGGATTCTCGAAGACCTTGCAGTCCATAGCGATCTTGTAGGCAAGGAGGCGAATGCACTTCATATCTCTCAAGCAGCAGAGATGAGATCCCAAACGGCCAAGCAGATTTCAGACTGTGAAAGCATCGAAATTCCATCTAAATGCAGGCTGTGAATGTGTGGTTAGATACGAGTTTGGCATTGCTCCATGATGAACTAGACCAGCTTGCCCGTCACTGCTACCCGGGATCCATAGATTGGATCATAAAGAGTTCGAAAATGAAGGTATGGCTACAAAACCGTGCTGGTCAGATTATATGTTGGTTGGTGGGAAAACTGGGAGCAGGGAAAAGCGTTATCTGCTCTAAATTTATACAGGACCTGCAGAACGACCAACGGTGTATCGCGATTTTCTACCCCTGCAATCACTTCAATACGTCTCCCAGCGAAGCGGGCCAGATACTCAGATCACTCGTATCACAAATGGTACAACAGAGTCCAGACCTTGTACCTTACATTCTAGACGAGTGTGCTTCTTGTGATGTTTCAGCCTTGGGGTCGTAGCTGAGGAAAATGATTCCCAAACTTCTCATGGGTTTTCCTTGTCTGCGCATCATTGTTGATGGTCTGGGATGAGATTGGAGAGTCTCAGCAACGGCAGGTTCTGTCAGATCTCATCGACTTCGCGACTAATCCGCTTGGTCTTGGGTCATCCTGCAAAATTCTTATTGCAAGCTGTGACGTGACCATGATCTCCAGGTTTTTGTCACAGAGAATGGTCCTATCATTGGGGGATGACCTTCAAGCTTTTCAAGCGGTAGTTCAACCATACGTGTATTATGAATTTAGCCAGCTACGCAACTCCTTATCGGACATTGAGGTGGAAGAAAGTACTATGGATATCATTGAGCGACGCTTGGTCGAAAAAGCGAACGGTGACACCCACTACTTCACTGTTTCCACCGAATTCGGAACTGACTATATCAAGGAATGTTTCTATGGGTTCGGCTTTTTATTGCCACTTTGGAGGCTTCATACACCATATCGGATCTGCTCAAAGTCACTAAAATACTTCCGGATGGGATAGAGAGAGCGTAAGTTGTGCAAAATTCTGCATATTGATAAATTTTACAAATTCTCGTCCAACCCCCCCCAAATAAAACAGGCCTATGTGGCATATCACTGTAGCGTAAATAGGGAAATATTTTCCTTCCTGTAGCATCATTTTGCCAACGACCCTTTATAGCTCAAAGGTTTCCAAGCCTTCTATACTTTCAGCTAAGCTTCATGATGCTAGTATTACAAAGTGCCAACGCATACTCGGCACTACTCAATAACCACTCTCACCCCCTTTGAATCAAGCCGAGGCAGCGGGAGCATGAAGTCATGAACTTGAATGACATCACTTTCATCGGTCTCGAACAGTTCAATTTTAGGTCCATTGGGCCGAAAGAGCACTGCGAGTGCCAAATACGTCTCTGCCATTGCCAAGCTATAACGGTTTTATTGTTAGCCGTTGAGCCCCTCCTATTATCAAATGCTTACAAAGTTATGGATTTGCACTGGTTGATTTGACTTACTTCTGGCCTAGACAATTCCTGGACCCTCGGCTGAAGGGGACATAGTTTCGTGTATGAAGAGGGTTGTCACTTAGCCAACGGTTTGGTTTGAACCGAAATGGATTGTCATACACTTCTGGGTCTGTATGCATAAGATAAGCAGACATTCCAATAGGCACCTACATTTTAGAATGTCAGCTAATTGATTCTTTATCTCCTCAATTATTTTCTGTCTTACCCCTGCTGGAATGGTCCACTGCTTGTATTGAATCGCTTGGTCGGGTGAAACTCTGGGAAGTCGATGCGAAGTCCCATAGCTTAATCTAGATCAAAGCTGTTAATTATGAGTCGAGGGCTCAAGAGAGGATATGATTTACCTGAGAGCCTCTTTGATAAGGGCTGTGAGATATGGCAATTTCTCAAGCTGCAAAAAAGAAGGAACAGTGTTCGGATAATCCACCATAACGTCTTTCAGCTCATCAGTGAGTCGCCGTCGGATCTTCTCGTTTGCAATTACGTAGTAGCAGACAAAATATAGGGTGCGAGCAGTGCTCACAGTTCCAGCCCCAAGTAAAACTTGAGCTTCCTTAGTGAGGCGCTCTACAGATAATTCTGATTCTGGCAGGTCGCTATTAACTAGATGCCGCAAGAGGGAAGTTCCTGAATCTTTCTTATCTATGATGGAATGAAGTTTGTTTTGTTTGGCTTTTTCTATGTGTCTATTCGCGATCTATTTTCGATGAGCTCCTCTCCTTTATCTCCATGAATTCGAGTCCTTCCTTCTCGCTAGCACGCACCTTTTTGTAGTTGCTAAAATTCTGGATCCGTGGATCTGCCCACTCAATGAACGACTCCGGGATTTGATTGACAATACTATACCTCCATAAGCTGCGATCTACACATTTGGATACTGCTTCGTGGTAGAACTAACTTTATTACCCAAGGGAACCCCATAAGAAGCGGTATCGACTTAGTCACCGTATGCAAAAGTTCATACCTAAGTCCCACACGCATCAGCTTTTATCACATAGATCATCTGCTCTATCCTGCAGGATATTTAATGCATACCAATGGGGAGCAAAATCAGGATCATCTAGAAAGTCCTCTTTCTCATCACAACAGATCTTCCCAATAACATCACCACTGTAGGCGGAAAATGCATGATCTAATCTCACAACGGTACCGCCCCCGCTCAGAGCTTCGAAGCGCTTTGAAAGTTTAGTAGCCGCCGCCGCGATGATAGACTCGAGTCGAATTATACCTGACCGAGAGAAAAACGGCTCGAGGGGTTTCCGACGAAGACGGTGGTGTGCGTGTGCTGTTGTGAGGAAATGCGAGCCTAGGCAGTTTCTCATTGTCAATACTCTTTCAAATAGCTACATCCCATCCCATACATCCATCTCCCAATCAACATCTCTCTACATGAATCTCCAGCAAAAAATTCATCAAGGAAGAAAAAAAGAAATGAAAGAGGGAGAAGCGAAAACTAACTATCGAAATCAATCCCTTTGCCAAAATGATTATAATTATCCGTCCGCCTCTTACTCGCAATCACATAAACCTCATCGTAAAAAGCCCCATCGCGAATTGACAGCTCGTGCGGGTTGATCCGAACGACCGGTCCGTAACGTTGATGATATTTCTCGATCTCGTAGAGGAACCTGCCCTGCCGGAAATAATCATGGTAGAACTCTACCCAGCTGGTGCAAGCAGCTAATCTCGGGCCTGGGAAGCCGGCGAGTGGGGAGAATACCAGGCGGTAGGTTATCAGAGTTAGAACATAGGCGAGGATGGGTATGATCAACAGCGCTATAATGTTGTGGGTAGAGTGGGGGATGGGAAAAGACTGGGGGGAGATGTTTGGTAGGCTCATACTTGTGGTATTGAAGTTTTTTGATGCGAGCTGTAGGATTCTTGTGATACTGTAGGAGGGAGGGTTAGACAGGGAGGACTGCTTAATACGAGCCGCCCTTTCCGTGCAAACTGAAAGTGTACTTTTAGTAAGCGGTTGGGACAAATTTCTAGATACACTCGTCGGAGACTTGGGATGAACGCATGAATGTTGCTCAGTAGCACCACACCAACTTCTCCCACTTCATCACATCGAATGCCTTATCCAACTGCAATACTGGTTACACTACTTTAGTGAAGGATTCAAACTGGGGATTTTGATTTGTGGAGCCTGGCCGGCTAAGTCTGCGTTTTCAGGCTACTTTTAAGCGACTTCCAGGCGTCGTGACCCCGCTTTCAGGCTTTCGAAACGAAAGCTATCGCGATCACTTAAATGTTATAAAATAACCAAGAATAATTATAGTATAGAAAATAAGTAATCGTGAGTTTTAGAAGGTAAAGATACTTTTTAATAACTAGCTTTTGAAAGTTTACGACTTTTGATTTTTGATTTGCTAGTAAAATACCCTGAAAACACAGACTTAGCTGGCCAGGCTCGTAAAGGTGCAGGGAGTCCCAAAAACTCAGAGACAATAGTCCATTTGGCTTTCTGTCCGTGTAGATAAGGAAAGCATTGAAAATCGAAGATCTAACGACCGCCCACGACGACTGATCCGCATCGCCCTCGAAACAGATCAGTAATAGGACTGCAGCTCCAAAGCACATCTGAAAGTCGAACCCAAATCTCCACAAGTAATTCGGCGGCAGAGATAATTGCAAATAGCGTCTTATTATCCTGTGTTGGTACGGCACGCACCGTTCGCTTGCGGGGAGACAGCTCATCTGGTTCAGAGTCACTTTGCGCGACTTCTTTGCTTGTTTGTCTCCTTTCGTCTTAATGCTTTCACTGGATGCAAATTGTATTGGAACATTGTAATTGCACAGTCGAGCTGACCTAACGACCTATCCAAGTCATAAGCAGCATTCCCACCTGTTTTTCCAGAAGTTCTCTACCTTCCACAACCCTTTCCATTCACCACAAAATCCGAGTCGTTCTTTTCGCCATGCGTTTCTTCACATTCATTCCAAGCTCAGTGCTTGCTATTTCAACTTTCGTATCTCCTAACCTTTCGTAAAGCATTATACCAAGACTCGCGATCCCTACCCAACCTTCTTGCGGTTACGTCACCTTCTACTACAATAATGCCGCTGATCTTGCTGCCGCTACCGCAAGTTATGCTGGTGCCGGCAATGCCCTTTGCAGCACTGCCTCTACAACAACCTCTGCAACAGCCGCGGCTACCACAGCCACAGCTGTATGTGGCGATGGATCGTCCAGCCCCCTGATGAATCCCAACTTCGAATGTTCCACAGGACCCAGCGTCGCCTGGGTATTTTCCGGAGCAAGCCCAAAACCGAGGATTGTACCCTCGACACCAGAGAACCCTGCATACTCAGGAGACTAGTGAGTGTTCCCTTTCGTCCTACACACAAGCTACACTTCCTAAAATGAAATACTATCATACTAACCACCTTCTCTTCTTTCTCTAGTCTCGTTGAAATGATCCTCGATACGGAAGAGGACTACCATATTGAACAACAAGTCTCAACAACCGCCGGCGTGTCCTATACCTTTTCTATCTGGGCGAGACTCATGATCAGAGAGAGAATCGTGGATAACGAGGGCACTCATTTCTACCTATTCACCTACTCCGACAGCGGTATTCAGAGTGGTCAATATCAATTTAGTAGCCTCTCAACAGAAAGTTGGGCGCAATACTCAGTCGAATCCATCGGCTTGGGGAGTGATAAGTTGATCATACAGGCCGAAATTGGGGTGGATAATCTTGTCTTGTATGTGGACGATGCGACGTTGACTTCGCCACCTGTATAAACAGGTCAGAGTGGAGCGCTGGAGCTTTGGTTTCGAAGAAGGGGGCGGGGTTTTTTTACTTTCACATCAGACGTGCTACATTCCAACATTTTTCAAGCAGGAGTTTTAGTCAAGGCTCGCTCTTTTTTAGTCTTCATGGTTCGAAGCTAATGTAGTAACGTTCAATATCTTTCTCCAGTATTACTTGAATAATCAATCGCTTTAGACGTATCTTAATCAAGATATTGCTTTTCAACAGCTCGTAAACAATTATTTAAAGTCTTCTACTTCTCCCCGCCGCACCACGCATCACTGTTAGACGCCACGAGGCACAACCCACGTGGGGAGGCACATTCAAATTCACGGCGGGGCTTAGAAGGGCGCTTTTTTCTTTTTGTTATTTTAATCGTTAAAATCCTAATTAAGCCTTTTAACATTGCCTTCTGTAGGGGGTGAATCTCTCATACACTTGACTAATCTGTGACAGGGCGTGGCTCGGAACTGTGTGAGATCTCCTACCGCTAGGCGAGGCCTAAGGAACACCTTATTCTTTAAATGAGCTTTAGTAGGAAATCCTTGCCTTTAAAAAGGTTGAAAGAAAAGAGATATATTTTAGTAATCTCTAGACTAGACAAAAATATAAATTTCTTTTTTCTAATTAAAAGCTTTATAAGTTCTAGATTAAGTCTAACTAGTATTTATAATAGAGAAATAATTATATTTAATTATATTATAACTTTAAAATAAAGTATTATTATTATTAAAAAAGAAATTGCTACAAAGAGTATAGATATTCGCTAAAGTATAGGTAAGAGCTTATATATTATAAGCGAAGTAAACCTTAGACTAAGCGAGATCCTAGACCTTACTAACTTTCTAATAGCCTATACTCGTGCTTTCTTCTATTAATCTAGTCTGTTTAAATTTAAAAGTAAAAATAAAAGCGTGTCTCATTGTACGCCTTTATATAAGATTGAAATTTATATTACAACCATGTATGCGTTTGCTTGCTATGAAAGCGGAAACTTATTGAGTTGAAAACACTAGACAGGTTTTATCTATTGCTTAACCATCCTAGTATAGTATAATCCCCTCTAGATAGCCAAATTCGTACAACTAAACGCTGGTCTAGTTCCCCCCGAATAATCCGCGATAATAGCCTCAACCGCGGCATACAAGCCCGGGCCCAGTAAAAACAAGCCAACCAGCATAACAAAAACATGAATGATGGTCATTCCCGTCCTTCCCAAACCCGAGAACAACTTCCCTTTATAAAGCTGCCAATAAGCCACAGCGAAAAAGATAAAGCCGAAGAAGGAGTCAAAGGCGGCGCCGAGGAGAGAAAGGAAATCACCCATGCTGGGAACGACTTCGGAGAAGACGAAGGCGATGAGCCAAATGCCGGCGATGACGCCGATCCAGGCGCCCCAGCCGATGATGGTGTTGGAGTGTGCGTGCCGCGATTTGCCCATGATGCGGAAGTAGACGAATTTCGCGCTGACGTTGGCGTAGATTACGCCGATTACGAGGGTGGGAACGATGACAAAGGCGAAGGAGGCTTTTTTGTAGGCGACGACACCTAGAGAGCCGAATGCTGGGGCGGTGGAGTATTGGCCTAGGTAGCGGAAACCGATTGCGGGTGGGACGATGAAGAGGAAGGTGGAGATGGCGACGAGGACGGCGAGGGATTTGGGGAAGTCTTGGGGTCGTTCCATTTCGGCGATGAAGGTGGGGAAGAGGATTTGAGGGACCCAGAGGAAGGTGATGTTTAGGACGGCGTTCATGCAGTTTACCCATGTGGTGCCGGGGAGAGGGAATGCATAAGTCCTAACTAGTCCATCGGTGGGGTAGTCGCCGTTGTATCCAACCAAAGGAGCGGCCTCAATACCGGAGAAGATAAGGAACAGAAGGATAGCGATTCCCATGCAGGCGGCTATGAAGAAAACCAGGAGTCAGCAAACAAGAAAAAATTGTCATCTAAAGGAGAGCTGGGGTCTCACCCGAGAACATTGACATGAAAGAGACATTCTTCAAGGTCCTTGGTATAGACATCACGATACCCATCAACATTGCGATGACGGAAAACACAACAGTGCATTGTGAGTGATCTGACAAGGTGTTGAGGACCTTGGCACCAGTAAGGATGTGGAATCCGATGAGGAGAATATTGTTGGCCAGTAACATGAACCCCGTGAATTCATAGGCAATGCGACTCTTTCCAAATGCGTAATATCCAAAGTCACCTGTTCCAGCACATCAGTTTAGGGCCTTTTGAGGATTCGAAAATTAGGAATATGACTTACAGATATCCTTGATCTGAGGGTGCTTCAAGATAAAATTGTGCATGGTAATAGAAGTGATCCAGAAGAGAATACCAGCGCCAACCATGGTGATAATTCCAGGGACCCATCCTAGGACACTGAGGAGATAAGAGAATTAGTCTCGCGAAATATACTTGATATCAGTGTAGACTTACGAGAGTGACCATGTCTGAGCCATGATGGCAAGACAGACTTGGTCTCCGGCGAGCAACCAGGCCGCCTTCTGCCATGACATAGTTCGAAGCTTGATATCATGTTGGTGATCTGAATGAAGCAAACAAGAATCCCGTTAGCGAATTATCCCGACTTGGTATGTTGGATTAAATAGATTATCACCTTCATTAACCAGGGCAGCAATGGTGTTATCAGTGCTGGAGCCATCGGAATCAATCTCATTGCTGTAAGTGGGCTCCTGCTTCTCATCGGCCTGCTTCTCGTTGGTGAAAGGTGCTGCAGACATCATGAATAGGTGTTCGTTCGACGGTTAAATTTGCTGCAGCAGTGTATCCATCGAATGGATATGTAGGAAGAAGTGACCTGCGGACCCCGGGAGTTTATACATGAAAGGAAGAGCCGCTTGGATCCAGAAGGCTGGTAAAACACATCTGCGTCGTACCAGAATATGCAAGCTTGCGGATGGTGTTATTGTCCTAAAAATGATGTTATCAATAGTGGAGAACTCGAGATGTTTGTAAAGTCTACCCTGGACTCGAGACCAGCATGTTAATTGGGTATAGAAGCGGGAAAGGTGGGGGTAACTAGGACCAGGACCAGCAAAATCACCCCGGCTCTCGGGAGCGCCGAAGCCAAGGAATGCGCTTTAGCGTATTTGCCGGTTAAAACCCTTCTGAACCTTCTCTTTTGCTTCCAGTGGAATAGTCGTCATATTCTTAATTGTCATAAAGGAAAAGAGTGTATGGGGGTACAGTAACATAACAGCTTACCAGTCTAGGCACAGTGGTAAACGGGGATATATTAAAACTGCCATGGCTGGGTGGATCATGAAACATTTGCAAATGCAAGCGAACTCAGACTTGTGGCGCCTGGGGCTACCGGCGGGCTCCCGGGGTGCCACCGGCTTCAGACCCACAAAAATAGAGGAAAAAAAGATGGAAAAAATCAGGCGTCAATCCATTGTCTCTTGACTAAGGCTTCGTGACAACGTGACCTAAATCAGTTAATACGGGACGCTTACAACCCAGGGCGTAATAAATATTAAATGTGAGGTGATTGTGGCCGTGTCTTCAAGGGTCGCCAGGCCAATCACCTGTTCGGCTTTCGCAATATATTGCTATTTATAGTTAAATACTGGTCAGTGCTCATTAACATTTGTTATGGCCTGAAGGTACTGTACTATCCTCCCCCCGGTTCATTACCTATTTTGCCACTTTATTGCCACTGTTGCGATACCGTCCAGCACCCGCCCCCTTCACACCTTCCTTCCACGTTCCAAGCAAGAAGGGCAAGCCAAGGCACACCCACGCGCCAGAGAAAGTCAGGGTAAAGACCAATCCGGGAACTGACTCGTCAGATCAAGAATCAAGAAACGTGCGGTCAAACATCCGCGCCTTGAATAGAAAAGGGGCATAAGCGTGTTGGTGTGGTGTAGAGGGGAGTTTGAGTTTGTGGGGGGAATACCGGCATGCAAGGTTCCTAGAGACCTAGAACCTGTCATATCTTTTCCGTCTTTCTCTATTTCTGACTGGTCGCCGTGGTATGACCCCTTTTACGTCTGCCTTTTTCTTTATTTTCTATTCTTATTCCCGGTTTGTTAGACCTGTCTCGTGATGACGTTTGGGCTTCGTATGTTTCTTTTTCATAAGTGAAGCATCTGGACTTGGCCGCCAAGCGGGGGGCCACCTCATGCAAGGGACTCACGAATTGATGCAAAGCCAAGTCACCAAGAAGGCGATATAAGTTCTCCACATATGATGTGGTGAGTCGACTTTCGGGACTCTGTCGGTAGATGTATTACTACCGGACGACTGCATGGAAACCTGGGGTACGGCGACGAAATCTCCTGATCAGCGTCACTATTTTCTACTGCAGCCACTCCTCTACCTTGGGGTGCAAATCTTTGATGTGGGGAAAGGCGCTCGAGACGAGGCCAAAGTCTTTTGAGCTCTATCCGCGGTAGGCAATGGCAATGGCGGAAGGGGGCGGTAAAGGAGGAAAGGATGCTCTGAAGTTTCAAAGTCGAAGAACTTCTGATTTTGCGTAATGAGCTCACCCCCGGCCCCCTTTCAGGCCTCTTTTTTCTCAGCTCTCTTGAAGAGCCGGTGAGATTGTTTCTCAAATGTTTCCAGATCAATTCTAGCTCTCAGACTGCAGCTTGATTCTATGCGTCAAAGACATCGCTTGCTTGTTCCGAGTAAGAATGTCCTTCTTCGCCTGTGATAAACACTTCGTATCACAATTTCTTGCCTGCTTCAAAATCAGGTTCAAACATCACGACATGTGTTTGGCGTCTTGATAAGCATCAAGCGCAGCGCTAGTCGATCCACCATCTGAAGCAGCTCCAGCCTCCAGATCTGATTCCTCGGGATCCGCGTTTGCCGGCACTTTAGCACCACCTCTCAAACCATCATTCCGGGCCTCGTTCTCTCTCCCTGAGTTCTGACTCGTGCGTCTATCCTCTTCCCCGTGTCCAAGCGATGACGACAACGGATTGGGGAAAGTCGGCGTTTGAAAAGGATCTTTTTTTTTTATTCCAATTTCTTTCCAGAGTCCACCAAAATGGGAATGTTGGGGGTGTGAATAGAGATGAGCTTGTGAAAGGTAGGAAAAATGGGGCTAGAAAGAAACCTTTTTTATCTTATCTTTAGTCCCATCTTCAAAATGACGGTGAGTAAAAGGTCTGCTGGTATGTGAAAATTTGAAGGCCAAAAAAGGTGGTTTTTGAAATCAGGCCCTTCTTCGGTCCGTATCTGGGGTCTTTTCAACGGTGCGCTCAGTTAGAGTTTTGTTGCCTTAGCATGAGCCTCGAAAATGGGGTGGAGTTCTTAGTCATTGCTATGGATATCGCTGTCTGGGGCCCTGTCACCCTGGGACAGATATCGGGATGTTACGGAGGAAGGGGAAAGTGGGAACCGAAACAATATCGCGACATTGGCATCGTCGACTGGCCTGCGACGAGGCTATCGATTTTTTTGGTGGGGATCTCGCATGGACTTTTCTCTCCTGGATTTTTCTTGAGCCTCTCGGATTCGGAACATCTGTTCGTGGAGATAGGAGATGAATGTGTTGGTGGAGTCATTGTCAAAATCTCTGGAGTGGGGGAACACCGAATTTCGAGTGGCTTTCGTACCCTGTCCAGCGCTGGGAACCTGCTGAAAAAATACCAGTAGAAATCCCTCTGAACGCTGGGTCCAAGAGGCATGAATCGCAGCTTGCCAGCGCAAGAGAAAGTTCCAAGTTTCAGCATGATAGTGACAGCGATAGTTGACGCTATTCGGGGGTACGTCGTCATGCGTTGGGGGCGGCAATGGCGGGGATACAATCCTCTGCCTCGTGTTCTTTCATGCTTCCAGAAGCTCCCAGGATTCGCCAGGCACCTTACAAGGGAACAAGGCTGGCCTGGGCGAGGATTGGTGGCATCTAGGTTTCGCCGAAATAAAGGCTTTCTTGAGGTGCTTGGGCACCCAGACCCATGGTCTGATCACTCGCAAAGGGATATCCGGCCTCTATCGGCTTTCTTGTTGCGGAAGAGTGACAAGCGTTGGTGCGATACCCATGTTGGCCTAAGCTCTGGCCTAAATCCTTAGGGCTCAAGACAGATAACAGAGATGAGATAAGAAGATATTTTGGGGGAAGTAGGGGCACGGTGCGGGATTGCGGGCAGTGTCAGTGCCACAACTCCAAGTCCACAACATCAAAATTATCGTGGGCCGCAAAGAGTCGCTCAGCTGAGCAACGCCGCTGGTTATGACTCGTAAGTTGCATTGCGTCACGAAGGCCTCTGCCTGCTGCAAATATTGTCACGACATCTCGGTGCTCCAGCCTCCAAAGCTTACCTCTCCTTCGGTGTCAGCGCAACGTTGTTGCCCAGGTGTGGCGATGGCCACGACGTGATTTGACGGTTTCGTCTTGAATCGAAATTTGCTGGGGCTGAGTAGAAGCCTCGCCCCGACTACCACTGACGGTTTTCCATCGGAGTCATCTTGCCCCATGGGCCATGCGCCTCGTGAGCGTATCATTTCCTGGAAAACGTGCAAAAAGGCGGAGGGTCAGCCTGAGCCTTTCAACCCTTTCCCATCAGGCTGGAACGACAAGGGTAACGTGCATCCGACGACGACACCGAGCATGCCTCCACGAAAACTCCACGGGGCCTCGGCGTGCGTGGGGGTCGTGATAATATTTCGTCGACAACCTGCGGTGAGAGGTGAGCGGCAAGCATACAAGTATGGTGGGCCAAAACACGGCCCGTCTCGCCCTGTCACCGCCTTGCCATCATCACAACGGCTCTGGCTTAACTAGCCTGGACCCCATTCCACAGCGATGTGCCAAAGTCTTGGAGAATAGAGGTTTTCGCAGATCCAGTAGATCAAAGCCCAAACAAATGTAGCGGCCAGCAGCCAGCGGCCAGCGATCAGCCTCAAGCCGGAAGCTGTGGTTCGGATTCCGGAACAGCAAGCCTAAGCACAAACTTCAGCGCAAGGACGAGAAACAGACGCCTGCTTTGCAACGCTGAGACGCGCTGGAGATCAATGCAAATGGAAAATCTGCTGTTCTGTCCTGTGCACCTGCACGCATACATAGGCGACCTCAACCCGCGACTCCCCGGTAGCATCGTCCTTTGAGGGCAAGGCAAGATGGAGAAAGAAGTCCGCACGGCAACCCCTAATGGGCCCAATAAGACTAGGGACCTGATGATATTGAACGCCTCAGGAAAGTTAAGATGAGCCTGAATGGCACAGGGAGGCTGACGAGCTCTAGAAAAATGCAGCCAGGCGGGTCTCCACGAGTCCCCGAATGCGGAGACTGACGATCAGACCCTGGGGGCATCAATTGTGTGGAGTATTGACCGGGATAGTGAGGCAGGGATGAGGCCCATGAGGGAGAGGGATATCAAAATTGAAAGTTCAGATTCCAAACCTCCTTCGAGCGAGGATGCGTCGTTGCGAATGCCTCGTAAGATACTACCTTCCGGATAAATCCGAAGCAGCAATGCGAGAGGCGCTCATATGAGCCCATTCCCAGCTGTTTCGATGAACTGGTCGGGGCTTTCTCCTGTTCCCCCGGATTTCAATGTATTTTTATCTCGATCGGGAGCTGCCCTGTTAGATTTCTTGAAACCCAGGGCGGCACCACGCGCCCCCGCAAACGCCAACTCTTCCCCCGACTCTCTAATCACGCCTTGCAAACAATTGAGTTGGGCGCTGCAAGTGGTGTCGTGTTCCGAGACAATTCACGGGGCTGGATTAGGATATTAGTTTCGTTCTGCCCTTAGCTGGATATCATTGGTGAGAAATGAGGTGAGTGAGCATCGTGAGCTCGGTGGGGCGTGGGGTGTGGGGGGGGCTTTTCGGGTGAGCCTTTCCTCTCGAAACAAGACAGAGCTGAGAGCACGGCATAGGGGGCACGAGGAAAAGCAATTGAGCCTATTCAAGCACCGTCGATCGTTGCATCTCGTTATCGCGGGTAAAGCGAGGACACACGTGGGTTAGATGAGATGCAAATTGTTCAGATGAAGCTGATATTGACGTGGGATTGATAATTATTGCTTACTCGGGAGAAAAAGGGGTTAGGCGACGCCTTGCTGCGACGGCCTGCAGGAAGGTTCAAGGAGGAGATGATGTGTATCACGTAATTTCCTACACGTGACAAACTGATCCACTTCCCGAGCTTTTCCGACCGTACCCGCTGAAAAGATCAGCCGTGTATTTTCCTGCGATGCGCTCGTCTTCCTTTTGCGCGAAAGGCCGAGTCACAGTTACTTCGTCTCAGGGTGAAATTTGCTGCAGGACCAAGTATCGTGTACCTGGATCTGGATCTGATGTCTTACCTGAGCAGACTCAACAGAGACCTCACAATGTTAAATATTTACATGTGACAGCACAATCGCAATGTCAATCTCAATCTCAACCCCATTTTCGGCCACGGAGCTTTCCACGCCACGATTCTCCACGTCGGACTCTCCGAAACACGTGCAAGACCATTGTGTGCTTGAGGCTTGCAAATCGCAAAACGTGCCCACTGCCCACCAAACCAGGCGGCGTCTTGATAGCCTCAAAAGAAAAGGGCCCAGAGGGAACGGAGCCGGGAATTGCCCACCTTTCATCCTATCTTCCCCTCTTTATCGAAAACTCTCTTCCTGGCAGATACGGCAAGAGAGCTTGACGAAGGCCCTTCAAAAGCAAAAAAAAATGGGAATCGATGACATCACTAAACTCATTTCCCCAACATTTCGCTATCATTTCGACTTCAGCCACACGCACTCTCCCCCTTTGTGACCTGAGCTCCGGTGGAAATCTCACCCACCGGCATCTTGAACTCTAGCTTTTGACGACATGTCTCCTGGCAGTGGCAGTTGGGTGAGCGATGGGCACACCGGCGCCACCTTCTCCAGGCATTCTGTACACCTTTGGATATTCTTCCTTCCAAAAAAGGCAAGTCATATCGTCCCTATCCCCAACCCCAACCCCAGCCCAACCGCAACTGCCCAGCTTCCCCCAAGAATTCTATCAGTCTTCTAGTCCTTTGTCCTTTTTGCTTTAGTCATTCCCTCTTACGCGATCTCACATTCCCTCGGCTAACTCGGTCCTTTGCCTGCCCCGCCAAAACTCCAATTCCTCCAACGTAACCTTCCTTTCTCTCCACTTTCTGCCAGGTTCTCACTCATTCTCACTCTGCGAGTTCCTAAAAAAAAAGACAACGTAGCACATAGCCAGCCAACCATCTCACCAGCCTTATCAATGCGGGTTTAGACCTGAGCCGATCTCCGACTAATGTCAGGGCGACGCCACCACCTTGGCCAAACGCGGGTATTGGATCTCGCCTACGTGTCTTCGACTCCTCACCCCAAGTGCGGAAGCCGACGAGAAGACTAGTGGCGGTGGTTTTGCGGAAAAACTCGTTTTTTTTTCTTCCTCATTTGCTAAAGGCCCCATCAAGGCCCCAAGGAGGCTGGCAGAGATGGAGATCCATGATGCCGTGCCTGCGTTCAACCGAGGCTATGCCGGGAATCAAGTGGATCAATCGATCGTCTTGAAGGATCTTGAGTCGGGGGTGAGACATGAGATGAGAAGACTTCTGGACCGTGTGAACCGTGTGAACGATCATGAGATCACAGGGATCAATTCGATTCCGATGACTTGTTCAGTGCAGTAGCACGGGATTCAAATGTTCATCCTCGGCTTCGCTCGGGAGAGTGAAAAGGGGCCTGCGAGATAGGAAGGCAATCAGCTCATCACAGGAGTGCTCTATCACGTGGGCCAAGCTCCGAGGATATTCACGTTCTGGATTGAATGAGCTGGAAAGAGAACGTGGTATGTACGTCCCATTTCGGGTGCAAAAAATGGTTGGCACACTGTCAGACAGATCATAGAGATTTCCTTCTTGAACTACTGAACTATTCACAGATTCAGAGATATTAAGAAAATCGATACTCTTAATAGCTTTTCATCTACATTCCAGGTAGAGGTTTTTGTATTACGAAGTCTCGAATACTTAAAAAGGCTCACAGTTTATGAGTAACTTACCTTGGTGCACCATCTTTTTTTGCACCTGCAAGCTTATCTAGAGTTTTCGTACTTTCCCTGTTTCGATACGAGCTTTCTTCTTTCCCAAGGGTTCTCACGCACGAATTGCTATTTTCGCGCCCGCCCAACATTGAGATCTCACTTGATTGGTTCAAGACACCGTTAATACTCCCTGCTCCTTCATTTGCAGTAAAAGCCTCGTCACTGTCCAAAGGAGTGTTGACCATGGAGGCTTAGTCTCCTTGTTGTAATATCTCATCTTGTCAAGTAATTTGTGATTCCAGAAAAGTCGACTACTCTGTACTAGAGATTTCTGCAAGTTCATAATGTCAAAATTTACACAAAGATGAAATGTCTTGCAAGTTGCAACAGTTCGCGCTTTCCATGTCCGATCTCTCATACTCTTTCCTTCTCCAAAAGCTTCCCTTCAACCAAAAAGATAACTGCCCCGGACTTTTACTCAACCTCATGTATTTCTCTAAGCTCTCCGGAATTTCCACCCTTACCAGCTTTACACAATTCCTACGAGTCAGACCCTTCCAGTCAACGGCACCCAGATAATCCCATGCAGGCCTCGTCCCTTTGGGAAGGATTTCAAGCTATTAAGGACTTCATCAACCCACATTCCCACAACAGTCCCAACAATCAGGAAAGCAAAAAGGGGGGAAAGGAAATAGGAAGAAGTGAAACAACTCACCGCAATGTTTCTGAGGTTCACAGGCAGGAGGCCTGACTTTGTAAAGAGCGTGAAGATGATGTCGTACATCACGAGCGGACAATTCCTGAGCGTAAGGTGCTCCAACGCCGGCGGTAGAGCGCTGAAGAAGAGCTCAAGTTGGTCTAGCGTATAACGCATCGGTGGAATTTTCGGCTCCTCGTTCTTCTCCTGAGTCTCTTCCGTTTCGGGCAAAGTTGTCCAACTCCAGCGTGCCTTGTATTGTGCCCATATAGTATGGAAATTTTGCACAAATTTTGCCAATATGCGAAACAGCAGTGCCTAATATGTTGGCAATACACTCGACACTGGCCCGTTCTCGTCATTCGATCTATCATCCTTCCCAATCGGTGCATTGCTGATAATAGGAAGTGACGGCTTGACTATCCAATCTTGAATCTGCTGCACGAACTTCCTCTCCTCGCCAATAAGCATCATAGCATCAACATCCGTATACCTCAACTTTCCGAACTCCTGCATAGAGCCGACCGGCCTCCATTTCGCATCAGTCCCAGGATTAACGCCCCAAATCATATCATTATGATGAACCTTCAATACCTGCAAGGAATCTTCTAGCGCTGACGAGGAGACCCTCCTTCAAAGCTTCGGGCCTCAGAATGCGCCCACTGCGGAAGGAAGACTATATATGCTTATGAGCGTATTCGAAGCGTTCCAACTTATCAAAGCCGGGGAGGAAATGGCTGAGGAAAGGACGTGAGAGATCGTAGTTGCGTAGCGTCAAATCCGTCACATTGCTAACCATTCCCTTGCTCTCAAGAGGGTCGATAGCAAGCTTCTTTGCTTTCCCAGGGAGCCAGGAGTTGATGCTCATACTCATTTTGTTACCGATGGCAACGAAGCCCTCGACGTGAACGGGTGGACTCGTAGCCAGGGAGAAACAGGTCGCGAGCAACTTATCCGGGAAATACGCCTTCTCTCTCGATGGCCCGCTGGCATTCAAGATCTAAATCTTGCGCAGCTTCGAAAAGTGACTGTTAACGCTTCTTCCAGTTTTCTTGTCGACAATTACTGCCTCCTTTGTCCCGGGACCTAAAATCTTCTCGACATAAAACGGCTCAACACTCCCCATCTCAATCGTCACGCTCTCCACCTCAGGACACCAAAAAAGCAAGAGAGCAGCCATCGCTTCAGCACTCTCCTCATCAATAGCCGTAAACACCGCCCTATTCCACTCATCACAAAACTTCCTCCCAAATGCCCCCTGCCCCTTCCCATTTCCCTGATCCATCGCCTTCCTAAACATCTTCCTCAATTTCTCCGAGGGGCAAATCTCATGCATCTGTCTTGCACTGATGCTTGGTTTTGAGAGCGTGAACATAGAGAGGGTCTTGATGTGTTGACGGAAGTGCGGGCGCCAGATTAGCAGGCGCAGGAGCTTGAGGAGGGTGGTGTTGCGAAGGGGAATAGGGTGGGAGTGGATGTAGGGCCGGAGGGGAAGTAGTAGGAGTTAGAGGTGAGGGTTAGTGTTAAGTGGTCTGCTGGGGGGATGAGGGTGAGGATTTGGTGGTGGAGTTTGGGGGGGGAGATGGGTTAGGTTTTGGTGTTGTTGTGTTTGTTGTGTGCGATTCTGTGGTTGTTGGGGAGGAGGGCGGGGATAAGGGCTTGGAAATTGTGCGTGGTGGTGGGTTTTTGTTGTTGGTGGTTGAGCTGCGTTTGGGTTTGCGGTGTGGTGCTATTTTTGAGATGAGCGTGAGCGTGAGTGAGTGAGTGAGTGGCAACTCGGTGGATATTAATTAGAAGGTTTTGGTTTTGATCCGGAAAGGAGAGTTTTGTTCGACTCGGTGGATATTAACTGAAACCCTCGTAGATCAAGAAAAGACCATTGTCGTAGTCGCAAGAAGGTGATCAATTATCGTTCGTATCTTCATTTCCCTACATAAAGAAAAAAAAAGAGAAGAAATATCTTATCCCAGAAGAAGATGAAGAGACGTTAAACACCCTCTCAACTTTCTCCTCTCTCTGACTGAAATCCAATCCAACCCAGCGAAAACAAAACAAAATTCTCTCATCCTGCCATAATTTTGATGCCATTCTTACCACCTAAAAAGAAATGAAGAATATTCGAGAAATTGTTAGTTGTTAGCGATTTGGTGACAGTTTGGTACGGGCTAAGAATTTAGTAAGGAAGGGAGGATGTTTTTTGCGTCATAATTACTGTGTGGGTTTATGCATGCTGAAGATAAAGATGCGATGGAGGATGTGAGAGTGGTTTTGGGAGTGATGTTTTTTAGGGAGTGGGGAGGGGAGTTTTATTTTAAAATAGAGGGGGTTAAGAGGGAAATTGAAGGAGGTGGGTGAGATTGCGTGTGCTGAGCGCGAGCAAGTCTGAAGCGAAGTTGGTGAACCGACTTTATTATCACTTCCTTATTTTACTGCGATTATTAGGATCTGAGGTAAATAATTATCTAATTTGTGTTTATTGGTTATTTTGGGGTAGAATTGTGGAGTTCTATTATAACAGTATAAAATTTGTAAATGAATATGGGGGAAAGGGGGGGTATCAAGCCCTCTACCAAAGTCAGAAAGTGTCATATTCCACTATTATATTTTAACTGTTAACCCTTGAGAATCTAATAGTTATAAATTTTGATTGATGGCTTCTTACAGTTTGGGAATACCCTTGCTCATCTTTGTGTGACTCAATGGATTATGGTTTTCTCGAATATCATAAGTAGGAAGTACTTTTCTTTTTTCGGTGTATGACAATGAGATTACGAGGGTTTTATATTGTGTGAGTGCCTTTCACTGAATTCACGCATCTTTGTTGATATAAAGCCTGATGGTCAAATCTGATTGCCTCAATACATCTGGGTCATTTGCTAGGCTTCTTACTTTTTAAAGCCTGCCAGCTACCTTTATGTACAGTGCCTATTTCTGAAATTTATACCCGCCCCATCTGATCTGCGTTCTTTAAGCGCTTTTCAATGATCTCTCATTACTTTATTGAAATTTCTGGTATCCCTTCGAACACTTCGAGGTAGTCCTGTTTCACGATTCTATTCTCATTACTTAAAAGTATCATAACAAATACTCAATCTTTCAAAAGCATATTATGCAGGTTGCAACAAGGCGAAAATAGGATTCATATCATCTCCTTCCAATAACATCTCACAGTAACAGAGTATTTATTCTTCGAAGTGTTATGACTCTTGTGAATTCCATCGTGGCATACGCCTGGATTCCTGGAAACAGTCGAAGCGATAATGGATTAATGAATTTCAAAATCCACCCTCTGATATATCCCTTTCTCGAAATCCGTCATCAACTCTCCATTCATAATACCATCAACATAAACCTCCCCAATCAACACATAATGCTCCTTAACAGGATGAAGAACAACAGGATATTTACACCCAAGAAGCACACATATCAAATCCCCCTCTCTCGTACCCAAAGGAGCAAAACATACAAGTCTCGCCGAGGAAGAAATAGCAAGACATTTCCCATGCATTCTCAAGTTAGCTGCTGAGACCGTCGCACGCTGATCTTCTTCATTTTCAACCACAGAACTGTCCTCGAATGGAGGTGGCGTGAATCCAATATCTGGGAGGAGTTTCCGGTGCAACGCACAGAAAATTTGAAGCCTTTTCATGTGGTGTATATCATAAACAGCATGCCAGTCTCCGCCACAAAACGTCCGTCGGAAAACTTCTTGTGCAGCAGGATCAGTCCCTTTGCAAGATGCATAGAGATTCCACCATTCTTCAAAGGCGTGAAGTGTTTGAATGACTTTAGATTCTGCATGGTGGTCGCCCTCCATGTAAAAAGAACTCGAAACTTCTTTGAGACTATCGACTACGAAACCTTGGGCGTTCAAGATCTTATGATCGTTTGAGAAGGAGAATTCGGCTAAGGAGTCTCCGGCGGCATTGAAGGCTTCCCGTATATGGAGACCTATAACTCTGTGGTTTGGGTGTACCCTTCTCCGTTCCCAGTCAGGAACCCAAGAAGGCAAATCGTATATATTATCGTCGTTTTGTGAAGCGCAAATGACATCGAGGCTTTTAGTTGTAGAGATGATGTGCCATGCAGTATGGATGTATGCATCGTGTATGGATCGAGTATAATCGGTTGGACCAAAGGTTTCCCTCGAACTCGAGACTCCAATCAATGCATACACTTTGTCTTTGGGGTCCGTTGAAAACTTCGACATATGCGAGTACAGTAACTCCAAGAGTTGCGGTTCATGGCTTTCCGAAAATTTTGTCAAGTGCAATCCACGAGGGCCACCTCCCATGAGGGAAAAGATTGATGTCGGGTCGTTGGGGTACACCGATCTGACCAAGTGTTCCTTGATGCTTTCCATATTGGCAGACATCGAAAGAAGTCCTCTCCAGGTGATCGATCTCTCGCCACAAAAGACTTCAACCTCTCTTCCATTTTCCCTTCCACAATTCACCTCCTGAACTACCCATATCCGCCACCAATACGGCCGCCTGAACAAAACTTTCAAAGCTTCAAAATTCTCCAGTCGAGATGAATCACTCACAATCGCCGCTATAGCTCCTTCTGAGCCGTCCACCAAAAGTTCGATAAGTCGCCATGCACGCTCGCTTTTCTCGTCCGCTAGTCCCAGCCAAACACAGACATTTTCTGCCTGTTTGTAAACATTTCGCATTTTGGCTGCCTGAGCACTCCTTTCCACCAGATTTGATTGATCAATACAGATGAAGTCCACCCAGATTAAAAGAGGCTTATCTTTTGGTCGAAGTCTTTTCAAAGCGGCATCGAGATTCGGCGTTAGCATCGCTGATTTTCCATCGATGGTCACGGGAATGCATGCCGTTTCTTTACCCCAAGTGTAGGATAGGGCTTTGTAAGAGGGTTTATCGTCAAGTGAAACGTGGATTAAGTGGCAGTTTATTGGATCGTTCTTGTTTTCGGCGGGATTGATCTGAGCTATTCGTATTTCGCTGGCATTGCTGTCGACTGGTGTATACGAGTATAAATTTGAAGCCATCTCGAGGGCTCCTTTATTTTCGGGACCGGGATGGGATGCTATTTTTAAGGCCCGAGTCTAAGAAAGGAGAGAGACTCGAATCGCGGATCTGGAGTTTCTAGAAATATATGTGGGATGGGGTACACCAGCCGAGTATCCCTAGAATACTTGAAAGTTATTAAAAACTCATAAGTTGAATAATTCCCCAACTACCCTAATAATAAAACGAATGGAAGATTTTATTTATGCTGCCATCTTTTTCCGAAATTCTTACCGAAACACAATTTTGAAGTGTTATGACGGAAAACGTGACCGAGAGGGAAGCACGACTAAAGCGATATAAGTGAAAACAACTTGCAGGGCACCTCAGTTGAAGAGCGGGATGGAGTCTCTATTATGTACAGTTGTCGGATGAAAAGTGCCAAGTGGAATAGCGGAGCCGGTTCAAAATTCGGCATCATGACATACACGTTCGAAAGATTTCATATTCCGATCGAAGCAACAAGGGTGATCTTTCAAATGCATGAAAAATAAATGAAACGAACAGTGAAGATATCAGGTAGCAAGATCCTCCAGAGCTTTGACTCCCTATGGCCTTGCGTTTGCTGACAATGTTGAGGGGAGGAGGTGAGATGACGCGGGAAGGGCCTGGGCTGGGCTGAAGGCGCGACAGTACCTAGAAATATGCGGACTTCAGCTGTCAGCGCCAATGCATGCTGTAACCAGAACAAAACATGGTTCGCGAATAGCTGCATCCTCCCCTGTCGCACAGCCACGCCATTGAAACAGCCCTGAGAAAAGAAATAAGCTGTTTACTTGGCGTATATCCTTGAGAATGCTGCATGTAAAGGCAATCGCTCATTCTCATATCCCTCCTTTCTTACTCGGCACATTCGGAGGAAATGGCACCAACATTGATTCTCATTCGCCATGCAGAGGCACTGCACAGTAAGCGTGTCCGAAACCATTCAGATGAGGAGTTTTTCTAACCTGTATTTTTAGATGTCACAAATAAGTCTCACCAGGGCATCTTCTATCATTCTTATGGTACTGACCAAAAACACAGGACTACACAATGCATGATCCCCCTCTCACAGAAGATGGACTCGAAAATCAGTGCACGCAGCTCGCCCAGCACCTACAAGAAAAATTACCACTCGCTCAGAAAATCGACCTGATCGTCACCTCACCCATGCAACGCACACTTCAAACCACCAAGCAAGCCTTGGGTTGGCTCATAGAGAAGGACGTGAAAGTCATCGCTTTGGCAGAACTCCAAGAAACTACAACGAATCTCATTGATATCGGTCGTCCAACCGCAGAATTGAAACAAGATTGGCCTCAATACGACTGGTCGATGGTCGACCCTGTGTTCCCAGCAAAAGAGGGTATGTACGCGTTCTCCCAAGAAGCATTGCTGGAGAGGGGAAAAGCGGCGAGAACTTGGTTACGAAACAGGCCTGAAAAGGTGATTGCTGTCGTGGGACATGCTGGATTCTTGAGAATAGGACTTTGTTATCGGAAGTTTGGCAATGCCGATTATAGGATTTTTGAGTTTGAGGACGAGGAAGTGGATGGAGCTAAAGGTCCAAAATTGGTGGAATGGGAGAGTACTGAGGAAAATGGCGGTGGGATGGGGAATAGCCAGAAGGGTTTTTTTGGTTGGGAATTGCATGATTTCAAGTATATGCCAGGTAATGTTGGGAAGACGAAAGAAGAGCTTGAGGAGATGGTTGCTAAGACACCTTGAACGTAAAAGCCAGAATACCAAGATGATTTACCTCAACCTTCATCTACCTTCCGAGAGCTGTATCAAATATCTCATCACAAGTGCCGGGTAATTTTCACCTTTGTGCTTTACGCCGTGGAAAGATATGCCAATAGCGATCTGAGCGTAATATGGTCATTAATAAATAAAATTCACTTGAAAGATCCATGAGGCGCGGTGAGGGGTAACGGGAAAGTACGTGAAATTGATGACAAAAAGATTGATGGGATTAGATGGCTAGGATATCGAAAAGAGTTTGTGCATTTGTTTTCTTTTACGAATACTCTTGTATAGGTCTTTTACATCCGTCTCCGCCTAGATTTTGGATAAAACTCGTAGTTAATTAAAGAAAGTAAAGGTCTTGAGATCAAAGACAGGACTTGCATATGCTGGAATTGGTGGGGAAAAGAGTGCCTGTTACACCAGATCCACAGGATGTGGGATATACGCTAGGGATTCGCGAGCTTTGTCGCCCGACAGTGCATAGAGAGGTGCTGGAGGCAAATTAAACACGAATACATACCGAGAAATCATGCTATAATAATCACAAAGGCGAGAAAGTCTATAAATCGGAATTTAGGCGTTGACTTTCTTTACAGAAGCCTGAATATTTTCATTAAATTTCTCAAAATTTATACAAGTAGTAAGAGCTGGGGCCATGGCTCGTCGCACACTTAAGGGAGCCCCTTAAAAAGAGACTCCCCCACTAAAAAAATCACTATTGACTCAATTTAAGAGCTTTTTAGCTAAAAATTTAATTGATAAGTAGCTAGCCCTCGTACTTCAATAACGTCCTCAATTTTATAAGTTAATTGTTCTACATAATAACGATAATCACGTGGGTCTACCCGGTCCCAAAGCCCCTGGATTACCTCCATCAATGCTCCCTTAGTTCTTGGCTTATAAGCCATTTTATTTAGTTCTCCTTTTATCTACCTCCAGACCTTCTCGATCGGGTTTAAATCAGGTGAAGAAGGAAGCCAACTAAATCCACGAACCCCGTGCTGTAGGCGGGGTAAGCGGGCGAAGCCTAGGTGTACCTTAGAGCCATCTTCTATAAAGATATACTCTGGACCTAAGGTCTCGAAAAGAGGGAAAACAACAGGCTATAATACCTCCTAAAGGTAGGCCTTAGAGCATATACCCTTACACCCGGGCAACTTCTCTATAAAAACTAATAGCGATTTATAATCCTAGCCAAGAGCCCCCTAAATCATGACCGAAAACCTTCTAGACCTATAAATCGACTTTATATAATCCGGACAGCACTTTTCGTCCACCCTTCGTATAACCCAGACTCTACTATCCTTCCTAGTATCAAATGTAGCTTCGTCCGACCAAATCACCTTCCGCTAGTCGCCTCTAAGCTTGCCGTCGTCCCTATGCGCTACATAGTCCGATGTTCCCCACCACCTATGTTCCAAAGCAAATGCTAATCTCTTCTTAGCTTGTGCCCGTGATATAAAGGGTCGGGGGTATACAATANAGCGCCGGTAGCCATGCTTTCGAAGTTCTCGTCGAATNGTGCGCGCAGAGGCTACGATGCCTAGTTGCTNGCGGACCTACTCGAAGGTNAAGCGACGGGAGCTATAGCCTTTTGCTATATGGCGAATGATTTGGCGTATTAATCGAATAGACAGTAATAAGTGATGGTACTACTTGCCTTTACACGTGGTCCTGCTTGATTTATCCTTACAGATCGACCTGGCAATGGCTCGGGGCACATGGAGTTCTTTGAAGATGTTCCCCTAGGATTTTCCGTCGCGTCGTATTTGGCGTACTCTAGCGCGTTTTAGAGTGTTCCAATTGTCGCCCGGCTCACGCGGCGGAGAGGATGATGGAATATCGTATTTCATCTCGAATATCAGGTAAAAATAATTGATGGTTGTATAGTAGAAGGCGAAATGGGTGTCGCTAGTTTTTTAGTTAATTATTTTTAGCGGGATCCACTTCCAGACGCTTGTGGCTGTGCACCCCATGTACCGCTGCACTGATTTGACTTGGCACACAGCACGTGCCACCAGCTTGCTGACCAGTTCGGGTAACTATAGCCATATTTTGGCTCCTTGAGTACTCGAGATCCCGCTTATGTGCACGGTCCGGTTATATGCACGCGTATTTCGCATACAAAATCATAAAAACACCCTACTTTTAAATTTTAATTAAAATTTAACTAATAAGGCTATTAATTTAATTTCTTTAATTATGGAAATAAAAATAACTAAAATTTAAATATATAATAAAAGAATTAAAAGAATTTAATTAATATACTATTAAAACTTAAATTAAAAATAAGTTAACATCTTAATTATTAAAGAAGTTATAAATATTTAAAACTTGTGACTTTAGTGGGATTTTGCGGGGAAATCCGCGTGCACAAAACCGGACCGTGCACGTAAGCGGGAAATCGAGTATGTCATCCACTTTTGCGTTTGAGCAGCCGCGTACCCATATGTTGCCGTGAAGGTTCCTAAATTTACCACACGATGCACCTCAGAAGGAAACTGATACATGGCTCAACTGCGCATGAGACTCGCTCGAATGGTACAGCCCGCCATGACCCTCTGCAGTTGCTGGCTGCGATTGGATAGGCTGGCGCGCTCGTAGCGATGTTGCACAACGTCACAAAGCCGCGAGGCTCTCGAGCACCAACCTCCATCCAACCTTTACTCCCAACTCAACAACGACATGCATACCGAGTCTACGACAACTATTTACCGACATTCTTTCGTTTAAGCACTCTCTCGGGTCCTATCTGAATCATGCGTCTACTAGAATACAACAACGATGGCGAGTTCAGCCTGACGCAGTTCTTCGACGATATTCCCCTATATGCTATCCTCTCGCACACATGGGGACCGGAGGAAGTCACTTTCGGGGACATAAAGGATGGGAATGGGACGAGCAAGATCGGTTTTGACAAGATCCGATTTTGCGGAGAACAGGCTAGACGCGATGGCTTGCATTACTTCTAGGTTGATACATGCTGTATCGACAAATCGAGTAGTGCTGAGCTCGCAGAGGCTATCAACTCCATGTTTCGCTAGTACCATGATGCGGCGAAGTGTTATGTCTTTTTATTAGACGTTCCAGGAAATACTGTTGAGAGTAAGGACCAGTCCCGTCAGCTTCCTTGGGAACCAGCATTTCGAGAAAGCAGATGGTTTAAACGAGGCTGGACACTTCAAGAGCTTATTGCTCCGGCATCAGTTGAATTTTTCTCCAAGTATCAGGAGCGTCTAGGTGACAAAAAAATCCCTAGAGCGACTAATCTGCGAGATAACAGGAATTCCTAGCAAAGCTCTTCGAGGAAGTCCCTTAGCCGATTTTAGCGTGATCGAACGAATGTTATGGGCAGAAACCCGTCAGACAACTCGCGAAGAAGATATGGCATACTCATTACTAGGCATTTTTGACGTTTATATGCCGCTCATTTATAGCGAAGGGAGAGCGAATGCAGTAGGACGGCTCCAGGAGGCGATTGATAGGAAGGAAAAAGGTATGCTGTTCTCATTATCAAGATTGAGATTACGCTATATAGAGGTTGTTGACTCGGATAGGGATTAAACACAAGAACTTTTCGGTCCTGTTCAGTCTCTCTGCAGTCTCTGATATCGAACGTTTCGTAGCAAGAGAGCATGAGCTCACTGAGATACACAAGGCACTAAGCGGCGACGGCTCCCGGCGTACTGTTATTCTTCATGGTCTCGGCGGCATCGGAAAGACACAATTGGCTGTGGCGTACGCGAAGCAGCACAAGGACAATTACTCAGCCATATTCTGGCTGAACATCAAGGACGAGGATTCGCTAAAGCAAAGCTTTGCTAGGGTAGCAAGGCAAATATTACGAGAATACCCCTCGGCTGGCGGGCTGGGCAGTGTGGATATAAAAGGAGACTTGGACGAGGTGATTGATGCCATCAAGGCGTGGCTGAGTCTTCCATACAACACGCGATGGCTGATGATTTACGATAACTACGATAATCCAAAATCAGCCAAAAATACAGACCCAGCAGTAGTTGATATCCGTCAATTTCTCCCTGAATCGTATCAAGGTTCAGTTATTATCACAACACGGTCGTCGGAAGTTAAAATAGGGCATCGCATACAAGTTACAAAGCTAGAAAACATCCAGGATAGTCTTAAGATTCTATCAAATACATCAAATCGAGAGGGACTAGAGAATGGTAGGCGCTGTCTGTATTTGTAAGTGCAGCTCTAACTCGTCTGTAGATTTGGATGCTATAAAGCTTGCCAAGAAGCTAGACGGACTTCCTCTTGCACTTGCGACGGCTGGAGCATATCTTGATCAAGCAGCAACAAGTTTCTCTGCATATCTTGGCCTTTACAAGGAGTCATGGGCGAAGCTCCAGAAAACGAGCCCTAAACTAAGCTCGTACGAAGACCGAACACTCTATTCTACATGGCAGATTTCATTTGAGCACGTCGAGCGACGGAACGTACTCTCAGCCCAGCTTCTTCGCCTCTGGGCTTACTTTGACAACCAGGATCTCTGGCTTGAGCTTCTTTAGCATAGCGTCTCCGAGGACCCAGACTGGAAACGAGAGCTTGTTAAAGACGAATTAAGCTTCCACGGAGCGATGCGGATACTTAGTGACCACGGGCTCGTGGAAGTAGATAAGTCATCGCTAGAGCTACTCGAGTCACGAGGGTATAGTATCCATGGATGCGTTCACTCGTGGACAGTTCACGTCCTAAACCAAGAATGGGATTGCAGTCTTGCTAGGGTAGCACTAAAATCTGTCGCATTACATGTCCCAGGCGAGCAGGCTAATCGGCCGTGGCTAACACAGCGACGGCTTCTCCAGCATGCAGCCAGATGTTCTTATATTGTGTTGAACGGCTTGGTCCTAAACGATGGCATGGCAGGGACATACTTCAACTTAGGTTATCTCTTCAATGACCAGAGCAAGCTGGCCGAGGCCGAGCAGATGTACCAGCGGGCGCTACAAGGCAAGGAGAAGGCATGGGGGCCAGAGCACACGTCGACGCTCTCTACAGTCAACAACCTAGCGAACCTCTACGCCGACCAAGGCAAGCTGGCCGAGGCCGAGCAGATGTACCAGCGGGCGCTGCAAGGCTACGAGAAGGCGCTCGGTAGAGAGAATATCACGACTTATATCCCAGCACTAAACACAATTTGGAACCTTGGCTCACTCTTTGAAGAAGAAAATGATCTAGCAAAGGCTAGAATTATGTATTCAAAGGCTCTTGCAGGATATGAGAAAGTCGTTGGACCTAATCATCTAAAGTCTCATAGTTTACAGGAGAGTCTTCGGGCTTTAGATATCCCGACAGGAAAAAAACGGCATAAGCTACTCAGAAAGCTTGGATTGAGGTAGGTGCTTATTAGTGTGGCTTCACCTTCAATGTATAATATTTATTTCTTTATTTCTCTATTTCATAGAGGGTCAAGGGGAGCATGTGCCTTTATAGTACTCTAGAGTTGCCACGAGACTTCTAGCATCTTCTACGTGATTACTGTACAGTCGCTTCCAAACCAGCTATCCGTCTGTGCTGCGGCTGCTAGCACGAATACGTCGTGGGTTTCAGCCTCGCAGCTAGGGGCTGATGATGACGTAAGATCGTCCTGCCTCGATCAGAAGAAGCCTGAGGCCGTCGGGAGGGCCAGAAACCAGGGCCGACATGACCGAAGTCACCTGATGGTGCACCTGGCAACTGCATAGTATCTTCAGATTAATCACTCAGCCAATCTCAAGAATTCTGTACGTTCATGAAACTTAGAGTGTTCGGATGTGAAACCATTTTCGCAGTTTACAGTACTATATAGTAGAAGAAAAAAAACCTTACAAAAAACTATGGCCGCATTCCGTTCTCACCGAGATTCTGGCTCAGCTGGTACTTTGGTGTTTGGATAAATAAGTGTACCCTTGAGGGTTCTAAAGCACAGACAGATCTAGGACTTTTGACCAATAAGCGAGCTGCTTTTGCTCAATTTGTATGTGGAGAGTACTAGAAGCATAAACCGCCAGGAGTACACTTATTTATCCCAACTACCAAAGTATTACCGCAGTTAGGGGCCTTCCAGGCTAGTAACGGAGTCATGCATAGGGGGCGCATATGGTAGCGGCCTATGCGATGGATGGCACATCAATTGCACACTACAGGACAACTTTTTTTTTATTGGCATTCCCGAAGTTTGGAGATATTATTTTGTGGTTTTGGCCCTTGTCAAATGATTGCAAAACAGGGACTCTCTTATAGAAGGCCGTAGAAACCCGTAGAAACTCCGAGCAGCCACGTGTCCTCTTTGCGTAGGCAACGAACTTGCCTTCTTGCCTCGATATTTGTCAATTCGGGAAGGCATACACCATGGAAAACACCACCTTTGTGTCACAGACCTGGTTTGACGCGTGCCCCTTACCTGACGCGTCTGCCTTGCCTGCGACGCGCACCCCTGGCCCCTTATCACGTGTCCTCGCTTAGCAGCACCCACCTCCTGTATATAAGGCCCCTGCTTCCTAATTGGCCAATTAATCTACCGAGCCACCTAGCCAATAGGCGCCGTTTTGGACTACCAATTGCATGCGCTCCTATGCGCGAATAGCCGAACCTTAAAAATGACCTCAGTTGCAGTGATGGCCCATTGGTCTAAGGTATAAAAGACAAAATGGCGTAGAAAGCTCGATAACGTCATTTATGCCTTATTCGGAACCTAAGTCATCGACTATTTATTTGTCCTTTATTTATTAAGCTTTGGATACTCTTGATCGCCACGAGTGGTAACGCAACAACTAACTAAAGTCGATATATTGATTTTTTAGGGCTTCCTAACACGCCGCGCAATGTGCGGCAGGGTCGGCAGAGGCCCTCGGTTCGGTAAAGGCCGCATAGTATGTGGCCTGAGGCCAAATAGCACGTGCTCACGTGCCCACGTGCCCTAGTGCATCTACGCCCTATGGCCCCCTACAGCTCGTATACGGATGCGCACTTCTTTTAGGGCTAGACCTAGTAGAGATATAAACCGTGTATACGGTATAATATAGTACTAATATCGAGGCACAGTTATAAGTAGGGCTCCGTCTAATACGAGAGAATCTCGGATTGCGCATACTCGAGTCTAAGGCTGGAAGTTATTTTTTATAGGAAGGGGTAAAGTGCCTAGGAAATCTGGTGGATAGTGCTAGAGGTGATAGATACGTGGAGAATGATACTAGGGGTGATGCCTGAAGGGAGTGGTGCCTGGAGGGGTGATCCTTTATAGATGAACAATACCTATAATGATGTGTCATAAATTAATGTCTCGAGAGAAATATCTCCTGAGACCTTCCAAAAATGGCAAAAATTTACTCCCCCAATACCGGGAGTGATGCTAGAACTTCCCGCGGAGAAACTACCATACAGTATCCAAAGAAAGGAGCTTCCAACAGACTTTCATCCGCTGCCGGGGCTGGTTTGTATAATTTTTATTATTTTTCATCTGTCTAATCCATACAATTGTCGTACATGCACAGTACATACATAGTTTTTCAACTTGTCTCTAGCTCATAGAAACAAGCATCTCCAAACCACATTAGATTCGCACGCAATACTAGCTTGTATCCTCATCAATCCCTCTCGCACTACATCACGCCTCCCCAATCAACCCCTTGAACTCACCAAGCAACCTCTCCCACTCATCCGCAAACTCACCACCAATCAATTTCTCCAAAATTTCCAAACCCTTCAAATCCCC
>JAAMPI010001429.1:0-14527 GCA_013054445.1 Cudoniella acicularis | reverse complement strand
CCGTGAATCGAACACGAACCTCCACCTTGGAAGGGTGGAATCCTAACCATTGGCTATATCCATGTTAGTTATTTCTCTCAACAGGAGGAATTGGGGTCCATACACCACAGAAGCCAGAGGCTTTTTGTACCTGTTGGAAATAGCGCTTCAGAGCCCTGAGGACTCACGTGATGCCGCGCTAGCGTTAGCGATTCAGGCATAAATAGCTTGCTCCCTACAGTTAGAATCAATCAAGTCGTCAACTCCAACCAAACATTGCAACAGTACCAACTTGTGGTCATTTGTTGAGGGGACTTTCGCTTATTTGGGTATTTGAATGGGAGGGGGGTAAGTGGGAAAGTAGGAGGCGGAGAGTGAATAGAGGGCCGAAGTTAAGTGGTGGGAGTTAGTGGGGAATCGAGAGGGTAGATGTCTTTTTCGTAGCCCTTGTAAATTGAATTTCTTCTAAAATTTTCAGCAGTTTTGAGATATTTCTTCTAGTATTCTATTGATAATTCTAAACCAGCTACTATCTAACGTAATTCTAGCAAATCTACAGTGTTACAAGAAAAAACGGGACGGGGAGAGTTAAGTTATGTCAACTTAATATCCTGTATAATGTCGCTTGCAAGGAACACCTCAAAATAATAAAATAATCAAGAAGGAATATTTTAATTAAAACAGCCAAGTAAATAGAATATTCATAAGAAGTTATCATATAAAATAATATACTCTAGCCTAATCCAAAGATGTTTAATTTTTGAAGTGTTTTGGCAAAAAGGCACGTGATGTCAATATAAGGCGTATTGGTAACCATGATCTTTTATGAGAGGAATATCATCCCTAAGAAAGCACTTCAAGAGTCTAGTTCCTTGCTATTTAGGAGGGCTACCGTTCTTAGTAACCCAAACCCGTGATTTATTAGTGCCCGGCGAATGGGACAACGGAAGTCCTCGAACAGAGTTAAAAATAATCACTTAAATTCAAGTCTTTGCATAGGAGACATTCTATCATTGCTTTTGGCATATTCATTCACTCTCATTAAGTTTCCCTTCACTCATTCTCACCCAACCCTCACAACTTCCATCTCCAACCCACCCCCCTCATAAAGCCCCTGCACCTCCTCAACCCCAATCCCATCCGTAACACCATGCAAATAAACACCCCCAACAAACCCATAACTTCCTCCTTCTCCCCCAGTCCTCTTCCTCAAAGCCACAATCCCCTTCCCCTTCCCAAAAAGTACCAAAACATCCCCAGGCTCGACATTCCTCGGCGCGATACCAAAAAACCCCCCTTTCGCTGTCTGAAACAGCGCGCGATCTTTGGAGTAATACCACGAGCAAACTTTTTCAAAGTGTCGTATGAATCTTTCAGATACAAATTCGGTCCATTTTTGGGGTGAGTATTGATGTTCGGTGGGTGGTGGGCTGAGGAGGGGAGGCCAGTTGGTGGGGTATTCGGCGGAGGTGAAGGCTTCCCACATGGTTGTGTTGTCTGTGGGGCTTCCTTCGAAATTTTTTGGTGGGGAGACTTCCGTGGCTAGGAGGAGGGTTTGCTATAAAGGCGAGCCTGAGTCTGTTGGATTTCGAAGTATGTGAATGCCCTTGTCGTCTTTAAATGCGATGTGGTGGCTGGTATCTTCCACAAATCTCCGGATGTTGTTTCGGAAAATGCTGAGGTTCCTGCTGGTTCTGGCTGCAGTTTTAAGGTATACGCGGCGGTGTCGAGTATGGTGCATGGAGCTGTGATCCATTTCTTATCCTCGGATACTTCCACGGGTTCAGGGAGTTGGATTCCTTTTAGTCCTTTCATGTGGATATCCATGATCAAGGACTCGCGTCTGAAATCAGGTACCCAGAATGGGATTCCCCTATATTCACTGCTGACAGGATATCCAAAGAAGGTCAAGAATCCCAACCCGTCTTTTCTCACTGCTTCAACCGTAGCATTGTGATATGTCTGCACTACCGGCTCCTGATACCTCACCTCGATGGCTTCTCTCTCCGCTTCTGACACCAAGCCAAGTAATCCATATATCTTATCATGCGCATCGCTCGCAAGCTGCTGCACCGTTAGCGTCAACGCCGCAACCAAGTGCATTGATCCTCTCCCCCCTCCGCCTCGTCCCTAAAACTCATCTCGTAAAAGCTTCACCCTTCGGAGCCTTGAGTACGACCACATCCACGCAGCATGTTAATTCAGCTCCGTAAACCCCGGACTCTCAACCCTTAAAAGACTCCCTAATTCCCCCATCCACTCCCCCCACTCCTGTTCATCTTGCTTCACATCCCCGAGAAACTCCTCGCCATTCAACCGCTGACACAAAATATCCATGTACTCCCAACTCAGCGTCTTGGAACCACACACAAACCACGGATCCCTTGCCAAAACCGTCTCCTGCAGCGTCCAAATCCACGACTACCACAGCCTTAACAGCATTGCCGGAAACAAATACGCATGTTTTAACTTCTCCTTCAACTTCCCATCAAGTTTGCTTTTATCAGTGCAAGAAACAATCTCTCTAGCATTATCCATGAACGAATCTGTAGCGCTCGTCCCTGGCCCAAGCCAAATCGCCACATGCGCTGCGGACGCGTAGATATCCCTCATGAATGGAACCTGCCAGTTTTTCTCGGACGTGTTTTGTTGGCTGATGCATACAGCGTCGATCCAGATGTTTTTTTCATAGCCGTTGGTGCGCAGTTGACGGAGTGTGGCGTGGAGATCTGTAACTGCGTGGAAGGGAGTGTTATTGACGAGGATGGGTGTGGTTTGAAAGAAGGACAAAAAAACATGGAAGCTTAGTAGTAGCTGAGCAGCGCAGTATGGCTGTAGTAGCAAAGGCAATAAATAAACAACCAAAGCTATCTCTCACTTAACAGCAATCACCTTCCCCTCACCAACCACCTCCTTCCCTCCACCCACATCAGTTTCCTTTTTCTTCCTCTCCCTCTCTTCTTCCTCAACCCCATACTGCTTATAAACGGCAGCCTTAACCCTCTGCTGATAAAACCTCACCCCATTCTCTTTGACTGGATTCAGGACACCCTCACTATAAACGCCCCCCTCTAAATTCTCTTGCGCCTTCTCACACAACTCAAAGTCCTCTGTCGCTACCTGCCTCACAAACTTGAAATACTCCTCGAATTCTTCTTCCGTACCCAAATGATAGTAGTCGAATTCCATTCTCGATACTCCTGGATTAGGGGAAGGGAGAGTGCGGAAGGAAGACATCCCGCCGCCGTAGACGTTGAGGGTGCAGATGGGGAAGAAGTAGAGAAAGAGACCGTCGTCGGGTTTGGAAGGGTCGGCGACATGCTGTGAAAAGTTGGTATGGTTGGTTACGGAGTAGAAGGTTGGTGGGTAGAATTTGGTGAAGGTGGGATGTGTGTATTGGCAATGGAGGCATTCTTGGTAGCCGTCGATCCTGGGAGAGTTAGGTTGTCATATTTAAGACAGGGTAAGGGAGCTCACATGGTTTTCCAGTTGAACCGCCCTTCGTATGAGATGCTTCTTCGATGTGGTAATCTTGTGAAGTCGACTTTGTTGATCAGCGGCTCGAGGTCGACAAAGAATTCTTCGAAGTTTGGAGTATCGAGGGATAGCGTGGCGAAGAGTAAACCTGTTGGTGTTATGTGGCTCCTAATTTTGATATTCTTGCGTGTGTTAGGACGGTTTGAAATAAAGGAGTCTGTACAGTACCTTATCCTCAGCATACACAACGATACCCTCTCCGTCGATTCCATCGTGCTCGGGGCTGGTATTTTCCACAATGATAGTGACTTGTGCTATCTCGTACTCGACCTTTTCATCCCTCTTTTGAAAACGCGTCACAGGACCGAGCAAATGCCAAGCCTGAAGGTATTGAGAAATTTAGCTTTCAAAGTCTTCAAGGATAATTGTGAACCAACTTTGAGAAAGACTGCTCTCCGTTCCAGCTGGTATAGCGCTGAGCTACAAAACCACGATGCTGGGAGGGTTCGAGTTAACGACTCCATCTTTGTGCGATTCAGCTTGGATTTCAAACGGAAGGTGGATCTGATAAAAAATGGGGTGGAAACATAGTCCTTTTTACACCCTTGAAGAACGGAAAGTCTTAATTTGGGTGGCTGCATCACGGGATAAATTTGAGGAGGTCGTGTGGTGGCCGGAAGCTCACCGTGCTTTAATTGGGTACATTGTCCTGAATACCAGAATGCTCAACTGCGGCCATGCCTAATTTGGCCATTCGATCCAGACGCAAGAACATGGCCAAGCCCTTCGATGTCTAGGAACTACTGCGAAGACCGGCCTGGTCCGCATAGAAAGCCACAACGACGTGCATATCACACGGATTATCGTGCAACAGTTCAAGCACTCTACGGCTGCCACGCAACCTGCGCGGCCTTCCAGCAATAGGAGGCGAGCCATCTACTGGGGGTGGGGTGCCTCTGGCGAGAAAACTAGGGACGGGTAGACCAGATTTGGTTTTCTTTGAGGAACAGAAGCCCCTGCCTTTGGGCAGCGAAATAAGCCACCTTATTCGAGTTCGTAATTGACTCCTAAAACGAATTGAAAATCCACCCCTGCTGATCTGCCTACGCTCACGACAAAAAGGCTCTTATGATTTCATAATACTTTGTTGATTCCGTGTGATAAGAGCACTCAATCATTTGCATGTGAAAAGAATCACGATAAGTTAGCTTCAAAATGCTCGATCATATTTGCAAATTGGCAAACCTTAGTCCATATATTTACAGCCTTGGAATTGGACTCCTGCTACTAGTAGGGATTGTTTTCCAGTCTCATCATTTGCAGGCGATCTTCCTCGATTCAACTATTCATTTACGCAAACAAATCGAGCGACTTCCGACTATTAAGACCTTCAGAAGCACCGAACAGAGAGTTTCACAACCACTTGGTGGCGACGCAGTCCTGGGACTAGGTTTTAGGAACCACTTGAAAGGGGAGCAGTTGTTTCAATTTGAACGTAGGGCAATATTTAGCAAGGCTAGTAATCCTTTCCCACACAGCCGCGGTGACCTGACCTAGATATCGCAGACATGGCTATTGGTGACACTGTCGTGTAGATTCCAGAAGCCCGGGGATTATCGCACGTTTGAGATAGCAGGATTTTCATTAATCGTCATTCTTGGAAAAGACAAGAAGATTCGGACTTTTCAGAACGTTTGCCGGCATCGCGCGTACCAAGTTACAAAAAAGGAGTGTGGAAGTTCAACTGTGCTTGGGTGCAGGTATCATGGTTGGAGCTATGACACAACTGGCAAGCTGATTAAAGCACCCGAATTCGAGAATGTAGCAGCGTTCGACAAGAGCATAAATGGGCTATGGGAGGTCAAGACAGAGGTCAAGAATGGAATGGTCCTCGTGAACCTCGACTCCAGCAGCAACCTCCAACAAATCAACTTGGGCGAATCGGAAACAGAATTGGACAACTGGAAATTGCAAAACTTGCACTGCATTCATGAGTGGAAAGTAAATGGATGCTTCAACTGGAAGCTCGCAGGTCCGATCTGCAATTTCGAGTGGAAGTCGTAGCTGACATTTCATAGCAGGAGACTTCTCCAAACTCCAAACCCCGAAAGGGTTAAAACAACCCTCCTTGGGGCTACTTTCTCGGTTCAAGAGCTGCCAAAAATCTCTGAGAATCGGATGGACAACGGTAATTCGCCATACGCAGTCTGGAGGCCTTCTCACTCTTCGCTATCTGCCCTTATCATCAACTACCACAATGGTGGATTGTTGTTTGTACACAAGCGACCCCATAAACGCTGAAAAAGACCATGAGCTGCAGACCTTGAAGGAGAGTGTTCGATGGGAGGTCAAGCAGCTTGAACACAAGCACCAAAAGGAGCCACAAAAAGGGTTTGATGGCTCAATATGTAAGCTACCCTCTCCCCGTTACCATGGATACTGAATTCTAACGATTATATAGCACACCAAGAACTTCGAAAATTGTTGATGGCGCATGCGGAAGCAGAGAAGCGGCACGGCGCAGACATTCAGCCCGCTGCTCGAAAACAGAACCTGACAGCAGAAGGCCAGGCTGACGACGCTTGTAGGATATCTTATTTGTGACAATTATCATAGGTTGAGATTGCTGACCCCAATGTAGTTTGCCGTAAACTGGAGATGTCGGCCACCGGGAGCGAATCGTTGTGTTCGGCGGGTGCTCAAGGCTTACTCGACTGGTAAATTTGCTTGCAGCTTCGCAGTTGTGTGACGGAGAAAGACATGTGTGACCGTGTAGGATCCGGATCTTTCGAAAGCTCGCAGTGAGGTGTGCAGTGGTGCGGTGGTGCAGTGGTGCAGTTGGTTGGGAAGAAGTTGGAGGTGGCTGCTGGGCTTTTTCTTGGCGCAACATCCTCGCCTAAATTATTTTCTTTTTGATGCGACAACACTATCACCATCACCTATCTACACCTTCAGTTATTTCAATTCTTGCCGCCCAACTTTTTTTAACTCCTGCGCCAGAAACTTCATAATGAGAGCCAGATTTATAGACTCTGCGAGCTGCCAGCTACAGCGGTTGCGTTGGATCCGACCTTTCTGCGGACAGCATCCTGCGGAGCATGAAACTTGATTGGAACTATCCCTCGAGCTTGAAGGGATGTACAGAGGTCACGTTTTGCCGTAAAGGTAGGTCGAGAAGAGTGTTTTCCTTGTTTTCATTAAACCTTTTGCCAGTTGATCTTCCATCGACAGTCTCTACAGCCACCACACTGAAACCCTCGACCTTTCTCTCGACGATATTACGGCTCTGAATGGCACAGACAACACAATTGGCATGACCCGAAGATATGAACCCAATGGCGCATATATTACGGAAACATCCAGCACCCTCTCTGTTCTTCCTATGGGTCCTTCCCAAGAAAACCACGCCCTGAACCCTTAATGCCACCGGCGAACATCAAATTGTACGTCGATACGGCGGTACAACAACTGCACTAGTTTGCAACAGTGCCGCAAGTACTGCCAATCTCACCATTCACATCTATGTTTCGAAAATTTCCGCCGCGGAAACGTCGTACTTGGGTTGTATCTTTAATGTGCTCAAACAGTCGGGGCATTGTTAGGCAGAAACACTTTCACTTCTTGTGCGGCTCTGTCAATCTCTCCAATGCTAACAAGTAGTTCAAGCCTTCCACCGGTTCATGCGACTAATGCAGATGTCAATACCATTCCCGTGTTGATTTTCTGAGCTGTTGGAATACTGGCATGGTTTGACCTTGCAGCGATAAGCTGAGGCTATAATAATTTTCAGACGAAAGTACCATCCTCATATATGCTCCGCATCCATCAAAGCCATGCCTCGGCATTTGTTTCTTCTATTAGCAGCATAGTTTATATCCAGAAGAAAATTGTTCTCCAGGTTTTAGTTAGGTGCTTCCATTCTATTATTTCGCCTCTTGCTTGTCATACAGTACAATTCATCCCACTTCCGAAGCTGTTCTGTAATTGTCCTTATCAAAAAGTCCCTTTGCTCCTGCATTATCATGCACCTCGAGACAAAATCGTGCGGGTGTGCGATGGCCACACAAAAGCTTGAAACTACCCCGCCGGGTGTGACTTCCCAGAGCAGTCAATACGTCGGCCAAAACCTAGGCCCAAACCCGGTTTTCTCAATCTGCCGCAGTATCATCCATGTTACTCAAGACTAATTCTTATCGCCTCCCCCTTTGACATATGCTCTTATCGCGTGATATCTGGGGTATACATGCTGCCGTCAAGATTCGTTGAAAGCATCCTTTCCCCTCTTCCGCCCACTTCAATATTACCTGTTAACGGTCAAGCAGTCAAGATGGGCGAAAGCAAACTGCAAATGGTGGAGGACAAAGTTGAGGCTGCTCCTGTGGGCTCGATATCATCACTGGAGAGGAACGCGAAAAACATCTTAACAAAGGATGAGTATCAATTGGCACAACTTGGTTATAAGCAAGAATTTTTTCGGAATCTTGGCCTTTTCGAAAACTGGTATGCTTAAATCACGACCCTCTGGATTCGTATAACCTGGAAACTAATACTTTGGCAGGGCTGCAACGTTCACAGTGAGCTTAACTTTCCTGGCCTATCGATGGCGATTTTGATTTTCAATAGTCCATGAACTTTGCCTCGGGAATACCTGTCCTGTTTGGTTGGGTGATGTACACTGGAGGACCGACTGCGGCATTTGCAAATTGGACGATGGTTGGAGGATTGTCTTTCGTTGTTAGTTTGTCAATGGCCGAAATTGCTGCTGCTCTTCCAACAGCTGGTGGTATATATTATTGGGCCTACAGACTTGGAGGGGCCGAATGGGGGTACCAAATCCTGTATCGTACGATATTTCGGACTGCTGATATTCTCAAGGCCTTTTCTTTCATGGATGACTGGATGGTGGAATTGGGCAGGTTGGGTAATTTCCATGCATGTGCAGCCTTGTGATCGCAGACGCTAATTTTGTGCAGGTCAGTGTTGTTCCCGGGGTTCAACAAGGGTCTACGAACTTTCTCCTCTCTGCTCTTGAGATTCAGTATCCAGACGCCGAAATTCTTGGTAAAGGAGTATGTACCTCCCAAATTGCTTCACCTTACATATAGTTCTACCTTTAGAGTCTCCGCGGCATTGCTGTAGCCCAATCAACTCCCGATAGTCACTCCATGGCTGCCGATTATTCGGCCATTTCAGCGCCAATTGTTTTCCCTTTCCTTTTTTCGCACTGTTGAAGTAATGGATGCTAATTTACTTTGGACAGTGGTTTGCATGGCTTCTGACTTCAATTGGCATGTTCTTCGCCATGGCACCCAACATTATCAACCAGAAGGTTTTACAATGGTATTTCCGCTTTGCCATTGTCATCTTCCACATCCTCGTCTTATTCTATTGGATATGGTTCCCTATCAAGGCAGCGCAGGCAGGTGGCTTTCAACCAGGTTCAGGCGTCTTCAACCACTTCTACAACGGTATCAACGATGGCGACTCAAAGCAAGCAAGCGATGCGTACTGCTGGGTAATATCCATCCTCTTCGGCGCATGGGTCTTCTATGGTTACGACGCAAGTGTGCATCTTGCCGAAGAGACCAAAGAAGCAAGTGGAGTGGTGGCAAAAGGGATGTGGATGTCTACTCTCTCCGCATGGTTGATGTCAGTCCCAACACTCATCATAATTCTCTTCTGCCTGCAAGACTTTGACGGCATCATCTCGGGTACGTATGCCAACAACTGGGCTGAATACCTCGTGCAACTCGTTGGCCCCACAGGCGCAACAGCCATACTCGCTCTCCTCTGGGTAGATTCCACATGCGCCACAGCCAGCTGCTTCATGTCCGCCCAGCGCGTCACCTACGCCATCTCCCGCGACGGCATTCTCCCCGGCTCAAAATACTTCCGACGCCTCTCCACCAAGAACCACATGCCTATCCACGCCGCCTTCCTCGTCCTCGCCATGTCCATCACCATCACGACTGCCGTAATCGGCTCCGTAGTCGCCTTCTCGGCCATAACAGCCACCGCCACAATCGCCACCAACGTCTCGTACCTCTTCCCCATTATTGCGCGCCACACTGTCGGTCGCCACACTTTCGAACCTGCGAAATGGAATCTTGGCCGTTGGACAATTCCCTGCGCGGTGGTTTCCAGTGTGTACATTAGTTTTTTGGTGGTGGTACTTTTGTTGCCGCAGGTGTATCCTGTTACTGGGGAGACTCTGAATTATGCGCCAATTATGATTGGGGGTATTAGTTTGGTTAGCTTGGTGGGATGGGTGTTGCCGTTTGGATTTGGGGGAAGGCATTGGTTTCAGGGGCCGCAGAGGACGATTAGTGAGGAGGAGGTTGCGAATGCTAGGGTTTTGGGGGAGGAGGGGGAGATGGGAGGGAAGGTGAAAGTTTGAAGTTTCCCTGTTCAAAAAAAGTGTGTGTGTGTGTCAGCGTAGAGTAGTTGAACTTAAATATGTTTATTATTCGATGTTCATTCTTTTAGGCCTAGAATAGTGCTTATTACCTAATAATGTAACACACTTTGTAAGGGTGCAATTGTTAGCTGGTCATGTTTGCTTGCCTGCTTCTTCTTTTGTGAAGGACTAAATGGCAGGGTCACGCAAGCAATGCGTAGTGAGAATACAGTAATAAAGAAGTGCGCAAGTAATTGTTCGTTTCAATTAAGAAACTAGTTGATGGGCCCCTACCCCTGACTCTGGACTAGTATTTATTCCCGCTGGGGCCCTACACGGGCCCTAACGTTTAGCTGTACTAAAGCTATGTACAATGTTTCCTTTTATAGTCTGACCTTTGCTATGCCTATTACATTAACCTCCCTTCCTGCCAGTGGACTCTTGTATCCCGTGATATTTCACCTTGAGGTTTGGACCTCTGTTTTCTGAGCGGTTTCGTTTTGCGCTTGTCGGATCAATAACGGTGCAAAGTCCTAGTTCATGTGGCACGGATTGGGTGCAAGCATACTCAAATTTAGCTAGATTAGGCTTGGCTCCCTATGAAAAGGCGAGGTAAAGGTCCAGCAGTTGTACACGAAGGGCAAGTTGGCTCTATGAACGGTTATGTTGCCTAAAAGCCACCAGCTTATTTTAGATTGCACAGGATATCCAGGCAGCAAGTTTCATATCTAGGTAACAGGGCTGATTCAGCAACTTGGGACACTTGATGCTTCCATAGTTGTATGACAAATTTGTTTTGCTTTATTTAAAAGGAAAACTGCTTCTCCAACGTAGAACGTACCCATTTCACGTAGGTTCTAACCGCACATTCTTCGAGAGCATTTTTGCTAGACTGAGAAGAACCATGAATCGAAAACACCTCCCTCTCTTCTCACAGACATTTCGAACCTCCCGATTTGCTCCGGTAAAGCACACCCACCGCCACTTAAATGACTATCACTCACTTCCTTCGCATAGACATCTTTCCAAGTCTACGAAACTAAATTACAAAAGAAGTGCGAACGGTATCTCAAGAAGAGGCGGAAATGCACCCATTTCACCAACAACCCACCTCTTTTACTAGGAGACGAAGAAGGCCTACAAAGTCAAGATTACTCCGCACAACAGGTGATCTAATTATCTAGACACAGAAACAAAAAGCGTTGTAGTGCAGAGCTACTGATTTCTGAGGAGAAGTGGACATGTATGCCAAAGATACAGATTCATCAACTCTGTAATAAATATAGAGAAATAAATTTCTCAGATATATTAGACTTTAATGCAAATGCCCTCCAAAAGAATATCAAAGATGGAATATTAATTAAGGATTTTGGTTCTGATCTTGAACATACTGCAGGGAGCTCCTATGCTCTATGCCGCTTGTTCTCTTACTCCCGAATACTCCCTTATAAGGTGCCTAGCTCACTTAAATACCAGCTTCGCGCTTACTCAGTATTCAATCGCTTTTATACAGTTCAGCAAAAATATACCGGTAGGCTGCTCGATGGGTACCCGTGGGTAGCTAAATTACCCGGGAAAATTTGAAGATATTGTTACATTATTAAGTAATAAGCACTATTCTAAGCTTAAGGTTTAAACCTTAGTAGAATCTTCTAAGTTGTTCTTTGATTTATAAGCGTTGATTTCTAAGCTATAGAAGCTTCTGGTAACTACACTTGTAGTATATATAGTCCGCTCACCCATTTGTAGATAGATAAGTCTTTAAGTCAAAATCATATTATTATTCCACATACTTGGATCTCTCTCGACCTAACAGTCGACTCTTCTTCCGCATACACACCTTTTACCTCCAACACAAGGCACCTTTGCATTCCTCGATTCAGAAATTGTGCAGGGTCAGTACAACCTTCTACATGTCTTGATGGAACGAGATCCCGGACTGGCGTTTCTCTGGCTTGGAGCTTTCATAACCGGGGTGCAGAAGCGTTCTTCGCAGGAGGCTCATCTGGGCTGGTGGAAGATTGACCTCAATGCCGCCGCCTGGACTGGAACCTTCATGTCATTCATTCAAGAGCCGGTCTCCCCCACTGTCGCTAAAACAGAAGAGATCTCTCGTTCCGACGAATGTCGACTGATGTATTTATGCCACGACCTGCCTTACACAGTCCCGCCCCTATTCCCATTTGGCCCTTTCGGTTCCACAGCACTGTCGGATACCAACATCGATGCTCGTCAACACGCCCAGTGCGGAACAAGTCATAGTCTCGAGTATGAGCGCTTGACTTGGCGGTGTCGCGACGGCAACGCAGCAGATTCTTCTGTTCGTCATATTCCCTTGCGTACCAAGAACGGGAAGCCGATGAACTTCGATATCCCCGTTGATTACGATGAACTGGACGGTGAGAATGATGACTGCTCCGAAATGGTGACTCGGAACATTTTCACCTGGCTACGTGATGAGGACGGTTTTCCTGTCGCAGAGAGAGCTATTCGTGAACATGAGTGAATCGATAATCTGGACTCGGACGACGATGAGCCCATTACTGGTGATGCGAGATCCTCCGCGGGTGTGAATCTTCATGGATGGTTAGCGAAGACGATAACAACTCGTTGCAATTCGCTGTGACCGATTGTCTATATTTACACATCCATCTTGGATTCTAAGTATGCCTCGTTGAACTTGAACTGAACAACGATGAGTCACTTACTGGTGATGCGAGATCTGAGGCGGGCGGGAATCTTCATGGGTAGTTGAGTAAGATGGTTACGTTTCAGGATTTTGTTGACCTGACATTACTGAGGTTGAAGGTTGGTATTGAAACCTAAGGAGCTCAACGCACGAGAAAAAAAAACTTTTTAACCACCCATTCAGTCGCAAGTACGTTAGTATTGCGACTCACCTTAACAATTGCCACCAGACCGGAATTGTAACAGCTCGGCCGAAGAATAATTCTAAGTTCAATCTTCCGTGTTGTTTCACAATGTACGACACGCCACCACAAAGATGTAAATAAAGCGTCGTAAGCGAGGCGCTGGTGGCTGGATGAGTCGCCAGCAATGGGAGCTCGTCACGGATTGTGGCTGCTCTTCAATGAAGACCCATGCTCAAAGCTGAATGTTCAGCTGAAGGCTGTGCATAAAGGCTGGTACCCCTCCAAATCTTCGTGGTCGAGGCCCGACTTCGTCGCCCTTTCTGTCTCCCACGCTGTCTCCAACTGCATGTTACGAAGATAGAAGAGCAATGTTGCCGCCACAACCCCCTCAAGAAGCTGCCTCAGTCAGCGTGGAAACCTCATGGAAAGCAGTCTGGGAAGATTGTGCACGGCGGACAGCGAGGAAGTACGAAGGCTGGTTCGTCCTGAGCGAAAACAGTTCTTTCATCGTGTGTCCAAGTTGTTTCGACGCAAGCATACGCCATACTCCACTATGCAACCGCTTCAAATATGTTCAAAGCTTGAGCAACAGCCAATACTCATGCGACTTTGGAGACCTGATAACGCGCATAGCATGGATCTTCATTCTCTTGAACAAAGACAATGGCCCGTCAGCACTCGATACGCTGGTGTATCTCTGCAAGCAACGAAGCACTTCTCAATGCCCAAACTTCTCGGCGCAGCTCAAAGGGACTGAGATGGCGCTGAAACATATCAAGACCCCTGCAACGTGCTGCTGGTATTCAGTTGCCAACGCAGATGGCAAGCCAATGACGGATTTCACCATATGTCCCCAGTGCAGAGCAGAAGTCGAGTATTTACTGCAAACGTATAAAGGATGGCAGCCATCCTCCGAGGTGCAAAACAAGTTCATCCTAGCGGCCCTAGAGCCATGCCAAGCAACATGCAGCTTTATCCACGGCCATCGCATGTGGAATTATCTTCAAGCTATTTTCCTCAATGATACGCCCGAGAACTTTCGCGATCTCGCCAAACTGATTGATGAGCGAGCTTGTCTGGCAGAATGCCGTGAGGGGGTCATGGCTTATGGAATGTACATCAGTCTCAACAACGCATCCTGCATTGTCGCTTGCGAAGAGTGTGCGATGGACGTCATAATGCCCGATATTGAACGCGGAGTGCTCCGCTGGGACCAACTTTCCCGGTACGATGGGAGCAAGAACGGATTCAGTTGCTCGTTGAAAGAAGCAAGAGTACGCCAGCTCTAGGTGCAAGCTATGAAGGACGGCCCAGCCGGACTAGGTAAGTCATCTTCTCGGAGCTATATTCCTTCTCCCAGCTCGTTTCACGAGTAGTTGCTCTCGGGATATACTTGTTTTAGAGCAAGAAAGAACATTGTCTTACTGTAGCTCCTGAAACCTGCTGTACAAATCCACAAATATACTATAATAAGAAGACTAACTCCGAGATCTTGGGTACTAGCACTCTTGGAGCGCGAAAGTACGGAGTTCGATCAGCTTGCGGCCAAGGCCGAAGGACTATTCTTCAAGCTGGCAACAATATTAATGCAAGCGAAGACTCTCGACAACAACGCGCTCAATGCTCAGGCACTAGAGGCCGCTGACCGGTTGAGTGCAATAGCAAGCAATACAATATACATGGTTGGTGCCCCCTCTCTCGGAATTGTCTTCGTAGGCGGAAAGCTCATCTGTTACTAGTACACACCCCCTTCACGTGTGATGCCGTTGATTGAAGCGGCCGGCCAGCGACGTATGGAGTC
>JAAMPI010001428.1:0-14575 GCA_013054445.1 Cudoniella acicularis | reverse complement strand
CTCAGCCCTCCCCTTCACACCACCGCCCCTCACCCCTCCCTCAGCCGCACCTTCAGCCCCAAACACCACCCAGCCCCAACCCCACACTTACTTACCAAGGTAACTTACATTTGACAGCGGTGTAACCCATAAACGATGAGACAGACAGGCGCCATACGCCACCTACGTTTTGAACTTCGAATTTAAAATTTTTTATCCATCACTTGCCAAGCCTTGCGACATACACAATCATCGCTCTCAACTCAGACCTCAACCAGTAAAAAGAAAAACCAGCCCGGAATATAAATGGCAACAAGTGAAATAAACGTGCAAAGAAAGAAATAGTGGAGATTTGGAGATCTTACAGTTTCACTCTCAGAATGGTGCCATCGATTCTTGTCAAATCACACCCAGAACATAGCACAGAGCACAGTGTAAGATGAATCATCCTTTTTCATTACTCGGAACTAAAAGATAAGTCAAACGACCGACCTCCCACGCATCTAAAGAAAGAAGCAGAATCGTCACAAGAGGCATTAAAACTCATAATAATCAATGTACAAGTTGGTATGGAATCTCACTGTCCTAGTTCATGCCCTCCACCAAATCCGTCCATCACACAAGAGCACATCTCCAGGATTCAACCGCAACAGCCACATCACCGTCAATATGCAACCTCCCTGGAGAAAGCAACATGAAGTTATGCTAGCTTGCATCACTGACCACCTCTCTTTCCTGCCCTCGACTCGCTCTTAATAAAGGCTGGACCAAAACGCTCAATTGCTCGCATGCGATCGATCGAGAAGCTTCATTTTTGCACCGGCAGCAGCTGTGACAAAGAAAAACAATATGGAAACGTCGCAGATTAGGTCTAGGGTGATCGAAAAAGGAGATGAACGCCAACATCCCAATGCTTTACAGCAACATCTGCAACAGACCTCCGAGGACCGATAAGCCGGCGGCAGCCTCGCTAATTCCATATGATGCAGCCGCTCCCTTCGTGCTCGTCGAGCTTGCGCTTGAGCCAGTGCTGGTACCGGTGGTACTAGTTCCGACACTCTGTCCGTTAACAATTGATACACAGGTGAAGGCTCCTTGGATAACACCGCTCTTATCATCAGCTTTGAAGGCAGTGCAGTCAAGACTAGTGGTGGAGGTCAAGTTGAAGCCACCCTGGACGTTGGCAAGAGCAGGGAGAGATGCTCTAGAATACGAGTCAGTTTTGTACAATAGACTAGAGAATCGAGGCCGGAAAAACTTACGATGAGAAGTTTCCTGAGAAACTGATAGCACCGCTGACTTGGGCGAGGTTTGGGAAGCTGATTCCCGGAAGGGGGGAGTTGGTGGAAATTTGGAATGCACCTCCAACGGCCTTGAGGAGAGGCATGGTAATATTAGCAAGGCTGTCATTGTCGACAAATGCCAAACCTCCTGCTCTGTCATTGCCAGTTGTGTAACCGACGGTAGTCAAGTTAGGTGCAGTTACGTTGCTAAGGGAGTTTCCGTAGAATCCGAGGGATCCATTAACGTACGCTAAAGAAGGAATGTCGACGGATGATGCATTTCTGAATGTTACATTGGCAGCCCAGACCAGGTCGGGGAAAGAAAGGGAGAGGGAATCTCCGTTGGCTGCAAAAGAGAGCGCACTGGTGACGTTGGAAATTGCGGTGGTAAATGCCTTAAGACGATTGTTGTTGTTAATATTCAATGTCGCAACAGTCTGCAAGTTGTTGAGACCCTCAAGGGAGCTCAAGAACGTGTTGGTGATGGTTACTGACGTTGCCTGGCTGAAAGTTGACGGGAAAGTAATTCCTGGCAGAGCGGGAAGGGCAGACCAATCGATAGTGTTGACTGAGGCCAAGCTGCCAAAGCTGAGTGTGGACAGAAGAGTGAGGTTGGCAAGTTGGAAAGATCCACCGATCGTGGAAATTGTTTTGCTGCTCAAAGTGGTTAATTGGCCGGCATTCAGACAAATAAAGTTGCCAGTAACTTGTTGAGGGCCATCGATACTGATGACACCAGAGGCACTGGTGCCAATGAGGATGTCACCGGAGATTGTCGCGCAGTCTGCAAGAGCTGTGGCATCGGCTGCTGAGTTGACGGTGGCCGTGGCCTGAGAACAGACCGACGCAGTCTGGGCTGTTTATGGATATTAGCACTCATTGTCGAGTCAATTGGTGTGTGCCATCCTCGTGAAACTCCCCCCGAGTCCAAATATCATGTGCGAGTCAAGAGATGGGTAGACTGGGAAATGTTGACGACTTACCAGCTGCGAGACCGAACACCGCGAGAGCGGGAAGGAGTTTTTGGGCGAACATGGTGTGTGAAATTATGCTGCTACAGTAACTTTTTCAGCGTCAGCGAAACTCAATTGGATGATTCGATTCGATGCCAGCAGATTCGACGATGAGATATGTGCGAGAGAGTGGGTGGTGGTGTTGATGGATGGATGGAAAAAAGAGCCGCGTGGTTGTTTGAAGAAGCGGGCGCCGAGACGAGAATAACTGTTTTATGGGCCTGTCTCCTTCTGGTTGTTTCCGTCTCGTCGCTGTCGTCGAGGTATGGACTGATACTGATGGCAATGGGGAAGGCAGGATGGATGGCCTGGTGCAGCTGCAGAGAAAAGGGAAACCGGGACACGCCAGCAAGTACGTACCTGTTTTTTCGTGAGGAAGCTGGGATACGAGCTCTGTCAACAACACTCTGCTTGCTGCTCTCCTGGATAGAAACGGGACCTTAACGACAGTGATGAAGCAGAGAAAGGAACACGCGGAAACCGAACTTTTGAAGAAGAGTTTCAAAAGAGAAGTGGCTTTGCGGACGACCAGTAATAGTATTATCAGAGGATGCGAAAGAAGCGGCGCGCAGTTTTAAGGGATGAGGATGGGACGGGCCAGGGAAGCTGCCAGTGGACCAGTGGCTCGCGGCTCGCAGCAGCCAGCCAGCAGCGAGCCAGCCAGCATCCGTGGTTGTGGCGGGTACCGACCAGGGAGCCAGCCAAGCTAGGAAGCCTGCTCCTACCCTGTTGGGCGAAGAGAGGCGGGCTTGGGTGGCGAAAATACGGCGGGCTACAGTAGGCGGGGCAAACATAATACCTGGACACCTCAAAGGAGACAACTCACAGCAACCAAGCGCAAGCTGTGCAGCCTGCCCTCTACACGCTTCTGGAGATTAGCTGCCGCGCACAGCCTCCGGTGGCCAGCAGCACCACCTCCGCACGAAACCAGCGATCAACAAATGCTTTTTTAACATTAATTGCGGGTACCACCGAAATGAACACTGCGACTCTTATCACCACAGGACAGTGGACATGAACACTAAACACTACCAACCAGCACATCACGCTCTTCAGGTTGTATGGCCCTACCAGCCGCTGCGCAAATAGACACCCGTTACCCGTATATTCTGATGCTTACTGTTCCTTCATCTCCAAACAAATCCTCCTGCTTAGCATCAGCGGTTTCCAATTCCCTTCGCCGCCCCCGACAAAATTCAAAATCCCATGGCCACCTTCTAGATAACAGCCCGGCGGACGCGGGAGCGAAATCAACCAGATTTCCAAGGGCCTGCGCCAATCCTAACTAGGGTAGCATTATGAAACCAGGGCCAACAACGGATATAGCATTCCACGACCGGTATTTGCCAGCGCAGATCTGCCAATGTTCAACTGTTACACGGCGGATGGTATTTCTTACCGTTTGGTGCACTTTATCGAAGGCAATTGCCCGGTAAATTCTCGTGAAGACTTCAGTCTTCAAATGTTCCGTGAACCGTACTCCCTGTACGGACAGTAGGTACTACATGGAGGCACGCCAATGAAAACCCCACACGACCAACAGCAGATGCTTGACCAGCGCAAAACCTGTCTGGACTCTGCGTCCGGAGTCTCGAGCGGAGCTGGTCAACGCTGATCAATAGCGCCGGCACTGCGGCAGAAACATGCACGCTTCCAAGTGCCAGCACAACCTCGCAAGAACTCGATGGGGAAATGCAAAGTTAGGTGGGTGGAGGCTGCATACGAATTGTGCTTGCCAATAATTTGATATCGCACCACGGTTGTCGAGTCGTCTGCGGGCATGCGTGCGCAATCTTTCTGCAGCACAGACTGGCCCAAGTTCCGCGTTAGGTGGCATACGGTTAGACGCGATGCGTGTGGTGGAAGCCATCGAAGCCTTCGCAGAAACTAGGAACAGCCCGCATTCCAAGGGTCTTCTCCTATTGGCAACTTGGAAAGCGACTTCTTTTTCAACTTTTTTTGTCCTTCTGGACGCCAACATCGAGATTCTTCGAGGCTCTGAGATCTGGTGTTTTCTCCTCTTCGAATCAAGTCAGCGGACAAGCCCTTCGTAAAAAACGAGCAGGCAAAGTAACTTGCACAGCTTAAATTTACCCTGGATACCTCGAAATAGAACAGAGGACCACCACTTAGCCACTCTATCGCCACGAACCTACGAACGTCCACGTCCTTCAAAAATATGGTCCGTCCTTTGACTCCCCACCTCTAAATCTCGTACCGGTATCGATACCTGTCGAAACTTCACTGGCTTGGAAGCTTGTTAATAGCTTAAATCGGAATTCCCTCGCATGTCCATGGAGGCAGATCGAATTCGCACTGGCTTTACCTCGGTGTCACAGTAGAACTGCTTCGAGCTCGTCTCAACCTTCGTCTGAAGCTACTCTCACACAGAAACTGTATTGCCGTAAGAGGATGGTCTGATCCAAGCCTCACATCCAAAAATACCAAACCGATTTTAAACTAAAAAGCTTGAAAGATGTTGGCAGGAAATCGCAAGTATCGTGTACGGTGGCATAACCAAATATTGCCGATGACGATGTCTCTCGGCCCACACCCCGAAATATTAATAGCCCTATCTCTCGCTTCTCCTATCGACATTACACAATTTAACACCCTTGACCATGCGGTTATTACTCAGAAATCAAGATGAAAATCTTCATCGGTTTAATATCAATCAATGCTTGTTTTTCCGTCTTTTAACCTCAACGATGCGTCAAGCTCCTACCACTGACAAACTTCCTGGTTGGACCTGGTACTGACGCGTGATGGATTTATTTATGCTGGTGATGTTTGTTGATATTCCTCATACCATTGCATGGCATCCTTGAGGGTTGATCTAGCTTTAGCGTTTTCGGGACTTGTCGTGAGAAGCTCATTAATAGTACTGAGAAACGGAGCTCTTTGCTCTTTTGATATACTTCCAGAGGCAATTAAAGTTCGAAGAAATACCCATACTGATTCGTGAGTCCATTTGAATGAGACAGCAATATGAAGGACTTCTTTGCAGACGAACGTGCTTGCTTCGATTCGTGACACGTTTTTCGAGACTGCGGGACTGGCGAGACAAAATAATAGAAATGAGAACCCGGATGTGTCACTCGGGTGCCTCAAACACCAGTCCTTGGCAACAGTCAATATTTGCTTTTTCGTTTTGTCTTCCACACCGGTGTTTTGGACAAGCCATCGAAGATGAGACCAAGCGTAGTAATTCCTCGGGTGTCTTTCTGCTGCAACCAGAATGACGGTCCTTACGTCCTGCTGGAGATCGCAGGCTATTCTCATCGATTGAGCCTTCTCAAGGATCCAGCGTCGATGGCTCCATAAAGTCGGTGATTTGTTATGACGATGGAGTCTTGCAGTCAGGAAACTGTCCACGAACAACAATTCCTTCTTCAGAATCGCTTGAACTTTTTCCGTTAAAATTTCTAGCGACGACTGCACAAGCCTTTTGCGAGCATTTGCCGCCGTGAGATGCTCTGGATCCATCAAAAGAATGACAGCTGTGGCATTTTGCAGATCTTGCTGCTTGTCCTGGGGGCAGTTTCTGTAGAGTTTGAAAAAAATCTGACGAGCAATGACAAAAGCTTGGACGAGTTTGATTTTTGGAATTGCAATGCTGTTCCCCTCGAGAAGAAAGTTGGATCCAGCCGGAAGTGGGTGACTTTTCCCAAGAAGCTCTATCTCAAGCAACTGCTCTCCGTCCTGCAGCTGGCATAATGCGCTGGAAATATCTTCGTAGATAGAGGAGGGAGTATTATCTTGTAACAACACAACTGAATCTTTGTCGAGCGCTCTCGACATTGTGAAGTGCCAGGATAGCCATGCACCTTGCGAAATATTTTGAGTAGAGGCTGTGGAATGAAAGTAGTTAGAAAATCATGCTGTGGAAAGATAATCGCAGCCTTGCGTTAGAGCGCACGGACCATTTAAAACGTCAGGAGGCACCAAAAACCCAGTGACCACATTATACTGACCATCATCTATCTAGCCTTAAACATCGAGCGGCCTTCTTGTAGATCTGTTACCAGGCACTCTCAAGGGGTTTGGACGGATATTCTACTGCATTCGTCAAGATGCCATCTCTTCTGGTCGTAGTCTTTGTGCTCCAGCTGACCATTCATTTGGTTAACACGTTTGGAGCGTCTACAATAAACAGCCTGGTATGATTTCCTTCGTCGCATACACCTTTGTACAACTAGCTAATAGCACAAAAGCTTTGGAATATTTACAATTCTCTTCCTACGCCAACCTCGAAATCTGCGAGCGAACAGAAGGAATTGAAAAGGCAGTTCATAAAGATCCGGACGGAGCTTAATGCTACGAGTAGCCAGGATGAGTTTGCAAGATGGGCGAAGCTGAGGAGGCAACACGATAAGCTGCTTGAGCAAGTGGAGAAAAACAGTATGCTCCCAGATTTTGTGTTTCTCGGTGCAATGTGGCATCAGCAGGAAACTAACCTTGCACCTAATTGCAGAGGCTACCTTGGATTCCACGAAAACCACATTCGATAGTGTGGTATCTACACTGCGATGGCTAGGCACAAATGGACTGCGCATGTTTCTACAATTTTGGTTTCAGAAAGAACCTATGTTCTGGATTCCCAAAGGCTGGGCACCATATTACGCGGAATGGTTGCTGTCGTTCCCAAGAGCACCGGTTGGAAGCATCAGTATCCAAGCGTGGTCATTAGCATGCATGGCCATCATATTACTTGTTAGCGATGCGTTGGTTGCGATTTTCGCATTGGTTGTAGGGTCTGCTTCCGCGACGAAGACCGGCAAACCGATGAAGGTACCATCCGGCGAGAAAGAGAAGGCGACGGCACAAACGGAGAAGAAGGAGCTATAGAGACTACAAGTCATACATGCTATATCACATTTGGGGTTGGGACATGAAAATGTCTCTCATCAAAAAGACGCAAAGGTCGCCATAGCTTACGCTGAGACCTTGCAACACGAGTGAGATGACTCTTGGCAGAGTACTTGGGCTCGATCTAGGCATTCTTTTTGACTCTGAGTGACCATGGGAGAGGAGATCGCCAAAGCTTCGAAAGTGCCACTGGAGAGGGTGGAAAAATTGGTCCGAAAGGCCTGGCAATTGAGGCTGTCGTAGCTGGATATAGCTAGACAATTAAAATAGGAGACGACTGTAAATATACCCCTTTATATGTACCAAGCACGATTAATCACAATTTTTGATGTGCTGTTGAGAATGTTCCAAAATATTTTTGCAGATTTAAAAAAAGAGGCTGAGAAGAAAATCAAAAGCTAAGGGAAGCGGAAGCCAGTACGCTAAACCTTATTTGGAACCTCAAAGGCTGACAGGAGCGGCAGAACCAGCCAACTTTCATACCTTCATGAACGTGTCTTGAACAATAGCCCCTTCATGCGACAATTCGCATAACAAGTTCACCACCATGGCGATTTCTTGGGGCACGTAAGTAAAGACTTATTTTCTGCAAGATAAATACTAATAAACTGCTAGCATCAAATCTCTCTTGCTCTTTTTCGGACCAATCTTCCTCCCAAAGGCAATATCCTACTATCGCTCTATACGCGCCGCCCCAAGAATACATGGAGTCTCCATCCAACCAATTCCACCTATCGTTTCTCGAGCGCTCTGTATACTTTTCCTCACCGCGATATTCTTCTTCACATGCACCCTACCGCCCTTCTCACCCGAAAACATCTTCTCCCTAACCTCCTCCCGCCTCCAAATCCCGAACGATGTCCTCTTCACACGTCTCCTGGCCCTTCGCCCAGCGGGCCTTACAGCCGCAGACAACATCCTCCGCACCAAAATCTCCTCCCTCGAATCTCGACTCCTCTACTTCCATTTTGGCCCTGACGTAATGACCAACTGCCAATTCTGCAGCGCAGAGGACCCAAATTCATACCTCTACTACGCTCTTCCAGCCCTAATGGCCCCACACCTTTTCAACCTCACTATCCTCGCTCTCGTCACATCTGGCCTCTTTACAGGCAAAGAAGCAACAGGATGGCGGACCCCTGCCACACTCGCAGCCACAGCAATGGCATTCCTCGATATCTGGCTCGTTAGCACGTTCAAACACGGGGAAAACGCTAGAGCAACAAGACTCGAAGACATCAACACATTTTTCTGGAAGATGCGCGTATACCGGTACATCGGCCTCGCAGTCATCGACGGGCTCCTAGGCTATGTCCTCTACCTCTCGAGCACCAACCGCGCCTTCATTACACCTCCTTCCACCGCCGAGCGCGTCGAAGCTTCAAACCGAATCTTGGATGCAACAAGGAGTAAAATGAGTGCAATTGCCATTTTAAGGAATACGATAAATAGGAATGAGGGCTTGAGGGAGAGGAGCAGGGATTATTGGGTTACGGAGGGGAGGTTGATGGGCGAGTTGATGGAGGAGAGGGAGGTGCTGGAGGGGGTTAATAATGCGTTGGAGAATAGGATTAATATGCAGACTATTGAGGGGGATGCGGAGAATTATGCGCAGCATGTTTTGGGGCCTTTTATAGGAGGGGGGAGTGTAAATAATATATAGATAAATGGGTGTAGTGACAGCTGTATCAACATCTTGTGCAATTTATTCTATGTTAGATTTTGGTGCTTCTGACCTCTCATTTCCTAATATTTTCTCATGCCTGTCTATACACTGGGAAGTTTCTTTATCTTCTTCACTGCATTGTTAAACAGCTAGGAGTCCAAGAGCGAACCTCTTCTTATTTCCAGTCTCTTTTGACACTTTACACTTTTTTCACCCTTTTCACACAGCGCCGCACACTTACACATATACAGCTTTTCATTTCAGTGTACTATACCTCGCTACTCACCCATCTAATCCCGTCATATTTGGGTTTGCTCCGTAATACAAACCGGGGGGGGGGGGGGGGAATAGAGGATAGAATCATAGAAAAAAATAAGGGCAAGAGAAAATATTCTATATTTCATTTAACTTTATAAAAAGGAGCAAGGGTCGCGGAATCTTCATTGCCATCGGCAAGAAATTAATACTTTGAAATTTCAATCAACAAACTTTCACAATTTAACTCGCAACCCTCATTGTCTGTTCTGATTTTCTCCTTTATTTTCCTTTTATCCCACTGCAGAAGAACTCAATATAAATGCGGATCTATCTTACTCTTCGAGCCTGGAATGTCTAGAAAACTCTAATATCCAGAGAATATAATACCTCTTAAACATTTTATTTCCCTACTTGAAAGTTAAATCTAGAAGGAAATTTTCAAAGTGCTATAGTGACATTAAAACCGCTGAATATTCTGATATCTACTTTCTAGAGTAGTAGTAGAGTCCTTGGCAAGTTTGTGATTATTAAAAGAATATAAACAAGTTACAAGAGAAAGGAAAGACAGATAGCTAGAGAAGGGGAAAAGTAGAAATATAATCGGCTGCCACACTGCTGCGCACTGTTATATACGAACTTATAGAGCCAACATTGTAGTGAGTATAACATTTCTATGATTAACTAGCTACCTTTATTCAATAATAGATTCTTGAAGTTAGTAATCTTACTTAGTATTCGAGAAACATGAGATAAAAAATAGGAAAGGGGGAAAGGAATTTGCACAGAATCACAGAAATAATCTTCTCTGCAAGAGTGACAAATAATTTCAAATAAGAAGCTAGATTTATAACCCTCAACTGTGCAATCAAATAAAGACTATCAGGAGCTAGCATTGCGGAGTCGTTTGCAATTTGGACGATTCAATAATTCCCTTTTATGCTGCTACGGTTGCCTTTCTAATAATTACATACATATCTTAGCTGTTGTAACTTTGTCCTGATTGTCATCAATGATAAATGCCCGTCTGCCCTGCCTATTCTTGAAAGAGAACTTACATCTACCTTGGACCCGCTCGGTCTCGTGGATAAGTAGGTAGATTTAAGACCTCATGAGTTTGAGTCACAACATCTCACACACAACAAGCAAGAGAAATTCAAAAGTAATTGCTTGGGTCTGAGAACCCTGCTTCAAAATGAGTATAAAATTTGTAAAATAGAATATGCATGCGAGGCACCTAGCCAGTCGCCCTGAAAGGGTCCAAGCCCACCCATCAACGCCATTCGCAATGTTCTGTTCAGTCATATAGTACACCAAGTCTCAAAAGAGAGGCCGCTTCAAATCTATTACCCCAAACCATGCACCTTCAACCGCTATTCCATGCATGCTCTATAACCACCCTACGCTCCTCCCCTCGTGTCTAGTCTTGGAGCAGCACTGCTGCTTACGCTGCCACTCCTGCTTCCAGTCGTAGACCCCTCTTCTGCACTCCGCTCCAGGAAGCCGGTCCATAGCTCGGCCAGGGTCTCTCTTGTGGCGGGGGGTTCAGTGAAGAATTCCGTGTTGAGGGAGGGAGTGCTGGGGGTTCGGTGGAATGGTGAGATTGGTAGGCGTAAGCTGTTGTTTGAGGCGCCTGGTCGGGCAAGGCCTGCTTGTTCTTTTTGCTCATCGGACCAGTTCAGAAGCGATGCTATTAGTTGTAGAATCTGGAATTTTTTCGGGTCGGAACGGTCCAGTGCTACGAACTGTAGGAAGTAGCTGGTTACGACTTGCCTAGAGACAATTAGTATCCGAATCCTATAAATAATAGTCAATATCATACCTGTCGACGTTGTCTTCCGGTTTCGCTTTCTTAAGGAACCGTAAGGCTTTGGTGAGGTGTTCGTTTAGCACAATTGCTTCATGTCGCAACTTTCCAATCAGGAGATTCTTCTCCTTGACCTCTTTTTCAAAAGGTGTTAACCTATCCAACTCCGTTTGCAACGATTCCTTCCCTTCCTCTGCCTCTACTGCTCGAGCATCAGAATCTTGAACAAGTTTCTTTAAGGCTTGGAGTTGCTCCTCATATGATTCGACCAGTTCCCGTAGCTCTCTTTTTCGGGCGTCTTGGACTTCTTTCAGCGCCCTTTGGAGTCCCTCCAGTGTTTGAGATTGGCTATCCCTCTCAGAAACGGCGGCTTCATAAGCTTCTTTTTGTGATGAAAATTGCTCCTCGAGATCTCTGATTCTTTCCGTGAGACCTTCTCGCATCGATCGTTCTTCCATAGCCAGGACTTCCCAATCACCCATAGCTTCCTTCGCAGCCTCTGCTTCGTCCTTTAATTGTCCAATTTGTTGCATCATATCTTCCCTCTCATGTACCCAATTTTGCTGCGACAGGTTGTGCCGGTTCCGTAAACTTGAGAGTTCTTTTGAAGAATCATTAGTTTCTCTCTCTAGTCGTTTTGCATCCGCCTCCAGACTCTGTACACGCTTTTGGAGACTATCGTTTTGTTCCTCGAGATCTTCAATCTGTTTATTTGCTTCCGATAATTCCTCTTTATCTGCTTTTAACCTCTCGCCTAAGCTTGCTTTAATTGTATTGATCCGGCCGAGAAGGTGTTGATATTGAGTTTCGGCATGTTCCTTTGCCGTTTCGGATTCTTGCAGCTTTTCTCGGATGGATGAAGCTTCGTCTGTGAGCTGCTCTTTGATTGTGGTGACCTCCTCAGAGTGCTTCGTTTGAGCAGATGCCATCTCTTCGGCGTGCTGGCCCTTAATAGCAGATATTTCTTCCGTGTTCCTGCTTTGTATATCTTCCAATGATTTCCGCAATTGCTCAACTTCTTGTCTGAGTGCTTCTCTTTCCTGGGACATTGCCTCGAGTCTAATGCTGGCATCTGAGGCATCTTCAGTATTCCCAGGCTTTCGATCCTCCTTCAGTTGGTCGGGGCCAGAAACTCGTATTGAAGGCTCTACCGCATGGCCATTGCTCGTAGAATCATGATGACCATTTGTTTGGGACTCGATCCCTTCTGGGAACTTCTCTTCCCTCGGAGTGTTCTAATAAATCCCGTCAGAATGAATGTCGTTTCCCGTATTACGGTGCTGGGAATTGAACAGGTGTCACTCGTACCACGGCTGATTGATCCGAATCGTCCAGTTCTGCTTCCTCATCCCCAGTGTCCACTCTGATGCCCTTCTCTGCATCTTGCGACTTGGTAGTATCGCCATTACTCTTTGCCTTGCTCTTTTTCTTCTTGTTGTTCTTCTTCTTCGGAGCTATTGGAATGTGTTAGCAAAACCCGGGTAGCGATGCACTTCCACTATTCGCAGGGGGAAAACCGGACCTGACAACAAGGCCTGAGAAGGGTCTGAAGGCGCTACAGCTGACATATTTGGATGGGCGGTGGAGGAAGGTGTCCCTTTAGTTGCACGACTCAATTATTCTCTGAGCATCATGGCCTGCGGTTTGAACTCGTAATGGCTCGCGTAGAGGCTTGCTTCCGGGATCAACGCCGTTGTCTAAAACCACGCCCCGGCTCGCATCGTCGCACCCCGCCCCCTCGAAACACAACCCCGTGCTCGGTCGTCCTAACGTTCTGGAATATGCAAGTCTAGATCTACATTACAATTAACCTTTGTAATACAGCTACTCACAGGCTACCCTTTTCGATGACTTGAGATATTTGAAGAGCCTCCTATCAGCCGGGCCACACCAGCTCCCGAACTTACTGCGGGAGGAGCTCGCTGAGACTAAACGATAGCTTTATTCATGAGTTCACCAATCGTCATTGATCAATAAGTAACACCGTCTCTTTCCTAACATCATGGCTGCGATCCAGATGTCCAAATTACCAAAACCAGCGAGTGCTGAGCATTTTCTTCCATCTTAGCTTTCCTTCACCCTGCCCCCGCTTCATTGATATATCTTAGAGACAACCAGATTCCTTTTCTGCAATTTGAAGAAGCATCTGAAAATGCTTTCATACCTTTATCCTAAACAATATGGCATCGAACGGCTTAACAAATGCGCATTCAAACAGGGTTGCCTCCCGCGATTATATTCGGTGGGATGCCGAAGGAGTCGAGAAGATCCCACCTAACGAGCAAGAAGACATCCAGGCGGTTGCAGAGATGATCAATAAGATCCAAAGGGCACAATTCAACAGCCATAGACACATGTATAGCGGTAAGTCTTACCGTCAAATATCAGGGAACATTATTGACCACTAATCAAGGGACCCATGCAAGAACACAAGGAGTTGTCAAGGGCAATCTTATTGTCGGAGACCTTCTACTCCACCTGGCACGGTCACTGTTCTCCAAGCCGGCCGAATACCCAATCGCGATGCGTTACAGTACCGAGCCTGGAGATCCAGGTCTTGGCATCAAGATCTTGGCATCAAGGTCTTCAATGTCCAAGGGGAAATGCTCGATGCTAGCAAGGATTGACCCACGCAAGACATTGAATTTAATAGTAGACCAGCACTCGATCTGGCGGACGCGAAGACAACCAAGGAAATCATTAATCTTTGTATCAAGTACGGCGGTGACAAGAAAGAGCTATACAAACACCTGGAGGCTCGCAATGACACCCCACTTCAAAAAGCTCGTGATGAAGTTCGAAACACCCATCTTTCTGTAGGTATTGACATACTCTGAAATAGCAGGCACTTTACTGACATTAACTATAGTCAACTCGACAGTATTCTCAGGCAGCTTACCGCTATGGCAATTATGTTGTCAAATATTACCTTGTCCCTTCTTCTGGAACACAGAAGAAGCAATACGAAGAAACTGTCAAGTCAGACTCTCATCCGGATGACATCTTGAGCGAGTGGCTTAAGGAATTCCATGCAAATCATGACGCTAAGTATCTCTTCCAGGTGTAGCTTTCCGAGAACCTGGAAGACCAGCCAGTTGAGTACGCTAGAAAAGTCTAGGATCCTAAGAAATACCCCTGGCAGACAGTAGGAAATGTTGTTATTCCCAAGCAAGACAGCATGATTCCAGCAAGAAAGACCTTTTGGGAGGATCACATCAGACTGGACCCATGGCATGGCCTTAAAAGCTTCCAACCACTGGGATCTCCGAACAGATTGCGCAGAGTTGTCTACCTTGCTAGTGCTGCCCTTCGTCACAAGACGAATGGAAGGAGGGAGATCAACATGACGAGTATCGATTAACTTCCAGATGGCGGATATGTCGAGGCATGATTGAAACGAAGTACCTTCAGGGTTCTGTACATACGATTTGTTGAATTACATACGAATCATGAAAACAATTTCCAGATGTCTTTGCAGAAGCCTTCTTGTCTCTCCCTAATTTGACTCTGGAATTGTTTTGTTTTCGGGAAAAACTCACATGAGATTCCGAGGAACATCCATTTCATGTGCACCATCCCATCACCCTCATCTCAGAACTCAAGACCAATTCAACCATCAAATCTCCCCCACAAAATCGTTGCACCAAACAAGAATATGTACGCACATAGCGAACCCGCTGAACTCGGAAGAATTTTTTCGTTA
>JAAMPI010001427.1:0-14581 GCA_013054445.1 Cudoniella acicularis | reverse complement strand
AGAGGTGTGGAACCAAGTCGATATCATCATGGATGCTCTTCGCAATCCTAGTCACCCTCGCCCGGAGGGGGAGTGGGTTGGCGGCGAGGTTGCCCGACAGTGAGAACATCCCGAAGACCTTTCTCGAATCCAACCAAAAGAAAGCGCTTACAAACAATAACAACAGATTCTGGGCTCGCGTAATTGGAATCTCGACTGCAACCTTTCAAAGGCGATTCCTGGAAACCTGGGAGGAGTACCTGCAGGGAACCGCACAGCAAGCAGAAGATCGATGTCGTTCGCATATCCGTGATATCGCCAGCTATATGGAGGTTCGAAGGCAGACAATCGGGGCGCGGCCCTCTTTCAACATCCTGGAAATGGACATGGATTTGCCGGACGAGGTCATAGAACATCCCATTATCCGGGAGTTGGAGTTACTTGCGATTGACTTGACTATTATCGCCAATGTAAGTGGTCTGAAAATCAGATTACCGACCGCGAGGGATCTTTGCTTGTGGAATTTTAACTAATGCGTTAATGATTATAGGATGTTTTGTCGTACAACAAAGAGCAAGCTTCCGGTGACGACGGACATAATCTGATAACCATCGCTATGGCAGAACAAAATACGAATGCTCAGGGCGCAATGGACTGGGCTGCCGAGTTACACGCTGAAATGGTAGAAGAGTTTAACAAGCTGTATATTGAGATACCTCGGTGGAGAGGTCCCCTTGACTTCGATGTCCAGTCATACATGAACGGGATGGCTCAGTGGGTGGGCGCAAATGTTCAGTGGAGTTACAAGAGTGAGAGGTATTTTGGAAAACGCGGCTTGGAGGTTAAGCAGACGCGAACACTATATCTTTTACCAAAGAAGATAAATGGGCATGGCGAAATAGGTCCGCTTGTGGTGGATGACACCTTAATGTAATCCCAAAATGAAGTAGTTGAGCAGCGAGTCCATATGCGGGATGTTACATCGCACCTGTCTTGATTGTTGATACATAACTTGAGACTTAGGCCGCTTTCTCCCAATTTCGCTAAATTCCTGTGATATATTGTTTACGCATTTTTAATTTCACAATTTTTTCTTGCGTAAGATTGCATTTTATTTGAAATTTTCTCTATTCGAGTAAATTCACTATGATAATTTGAAGGAATTTACCCAATCTTTAATAATTTTCTATTAGTCTGTTGAAATATAGATTTAAGTGCAATTAATTATAGCATTTAATGAAAATAATTTTCAAGTATTTACAGAAATGGCAAATTCATTACTGCGAACCAGAACTAGTAAAGCCAGTTAGCCAAAGTAACCACCGGTCTTCGCTATCTACAAGTACAACACTATCCCATCTCAAACCATCCGATGACGGCTTTCCTCATCGCTCAGGCTTTCAGTCTCGATAGTCACCGTCCTCTCCTGGATAATATGTTTATGGCTTGAATTGTTGTCCTCAAGCCGCTTCCATTTGCCGCTTCCGACGATGGCCTTTCCAGTCGGGGACAGCGCGTCCATGGGCGTCGACAACTGACTGCCGCCGAAGTTTCGAATGTCTGAGGGGGGATGTTGCTTGCTCCTGGAGCCGGAGCCGTCCCGAGTGCCATCGAAATATTTGCGGAACAGTACACGGAGGGCTGGGAGGCAGGCGGCAATAAGACCGATGCCGCTCTCGAGCTGACACCAGATAGATATGTAACCATTCCAGTCTGGCAGTGTTTGGTTAGATTGGCGGTTGGAACAGACAAGATAAAGCGAACGAGCACTTACAGAGTCGATCAGTTTCAACCAGGTAGTACTGTAGGTAGGGGGCATGAATGATAGTTGCTGTACTTGCAGCAACTCGTGAATCGCGACAATCTGCCAACAGTTAAAAACAAATTTATGCTCATGCAAGAGAAGCATTGGTTAAAATTATACAGGAAGAATTGAGATTAAGTGATATGTTGACAAGGACCCCAGTGAAGAAGAGCATATCGGATACGAAATACTGGAGATTCCATGATACAGTTGATCCCTAGGGGTCTTTTGGCCCTCCCCTGAGGGTACCGCCATACTGTACACAAAATACTCTTCATTAAAATACATATTAAAACCACAACTTCTGGTGTGAATTTAAGGATTCCTCTGGGCCCGGGTTTCTAGATGTTTACCCTACATTTTGAAAAGTTAGGGGACAGTGCAAAAGGAAAGGGCGAATACATAAGCCTATTCTCCCATCGTTTATGGTCGGTACAGCCCTTCGAATAAATCAATTCAAAAATCTTAAATTTCAATAAAATCATCTTAACTTTAATTTACAGGCTTTATCGTTGCGGAAGCCAAAATGGACGACTTTCAAGATGAGGAAAGTCGGACTGTCAGTTTGTCAGGTGTGAGTCACCAGAGACAGAGTGAGATTACGATCTTCCAAGTTCTAACCTTGTTTTGCTAGCATCGATCTCTTGAAAAGGCAGTCCAACTGCAGATCAATATAGCATGACGTGAAATAACGGTGCAGAATAGCCTCCGTACAAACATTAACTTTAGGCCGCAGTGGCAAGTAAAAATAGCGAGGTTAATCTTAACCCAAAACGAGTGTGCTCTCATCGCCTAAAGCAGTGATCAGCTGGCGCCCAATGTAACTAAGTCAATAATACCCTTTACTGCAAGGCGGCGGCGAAGTTAGCAGGGGCTTTGTCGGCGCTCGGCTTTCCTTCCCCAGGCGGAGAATTGTTGGTAACTTGTGATTGTGCGCACTGACCAGTAGGATTTTCCTTCACCAAACGAATGTTAGTTGGTAATCTGTGATGATACCCACTGACCAGTAGGATTTCTTTCCCTCATTAACTCCCACTTCATATTCTTCAGATGAACTCCCTTAAGAGACTCCTACAAAGCTGCAACGCCAAGGCATAAACCAACTCAACATGTTCGGGAAGTCTCCCCCGGCTAGAGTGCCAACAGATACGGTCATTCCTGTCCACTTCTTTGACGACACCCCGCTTTGGCGGGCTTTCATATTGTACTCTATGTTCGTTTTCGACGATCTTCTCGACCCTCAAAAGCTTCGAGATAGTCTTGAGGCATTGGCACAGCGCCAGGGCTGGCGGAAACTTGGCGCTCGCATACGACGAAATGTAAGTTACATGTACTATACTTTATGAACCAATAAGCTGTGCAGGCAATTTTTCAATGATACTAAAACATGAATAGACGAAAGGAGAACTCGAGTACCATATTCCAGCCCAATTCACCAACGAGCGCCGGGCACTCGCTTACTCTCACGTCCCCCACGACATGGACGCTGCCGATCACCCTGTTGCATCGCGCCTACCGAAGCCCTGCACACGACCGGCCACCGTGGGCGACCCGGACGAGTTCCGTAGCTTGTTCCGACGCGAAGGTGGCCCGACGAAACTTGACGACTACCTGAACACAGATGTGCCCCAGCTGGGCCTGCACATAGTTTCCTTCAATGACAAAACCCTTGTCTGCTTGTACTGGCCGCATACCCTGATGGACGCCATGGGAAAGCGGGCGCTTCTTGATGCCTGGACGCTGATGCTTGAGGGACGGCCGGGCGACATCCAGTCGTCACACGGCGCCGAAGATGTCGATCCTCACTTCGACCCGCTGGCAGGGCTGGGCAAGAATCCCACCGAGTCGCACAAGCTCACGGGCCAGCGCATGTCCCTGTTCGGGCTGGCCCAGTACGGCGTCAGTAATATTTTGGACTTCTGCCGGACGCAAGAGAACCACATGGTATGCATCCCTGGCTCCTTCGTGACCAAGCTGCGCGAAAAAAGCCATTGGCGACCTTCTATCCGCGGCCGCTGGCTCTCATGACGGCACCGAAGCGATTCAAGATGACCCCTTTTTAAGCGAAGGCGACGTCCTCTGTGCTTGGTGGACGCGACTCGCCATCTCGCACCTACCTCGCGACTCCCATAGAACCGTTGTTCTCAATAACGCCTACTCGCTGCGCGCACCTCTGGCCGCTGATCTGCTACCCACAGGCAGCGTGTACGTGTCGAATGCCATTGGCTTCCTCAATGTTCTGCTACCGGCATGCGAAATCTTCAACAAGCCGCTCAGCCATATTGCTTCCTCAATCCGACACGCTATCAAGGACCTTGGCACTCGTGCCCAGGTTGAAGCCTTCGCGGGCATGTGGCGCGAATCGCAAGGCAGGCTGCCGCCGTTCTTTGGCGATCGCAGCATGCATATGATCACCTTCTCGAATTGGTCCAAGGCGCGGCTGTTCGAGACGGATTTCTCGGCCGCTGTTGTCACGCCTAAGGATCGCGAGGATAGAGAAAGGGGTAGGAAGCCTGGGACGCCGTCGTACATTCAGAACAACCAGTTTGGATTGGTTCTCCCCAATGGCTTTCCTATCATTGGTAAGGATGTCCAGGGGAATTACTGGCTGTCTGGGTACATGAATAAGGGCCACTGGGCAAAGATCGAGGAGCAGCTTGCGAAAGCCTAGATATAGACTCAACTTTAATTAATAATTTCAATTTCCGTTAGATCTTGGCAATGCAAGTCAACGAACAAAGATTTACATCATCTTTTCCCGGTGTGACTTCCTCTACGCATGTTTTTTCAAATGACCTAGTTTCAATATCTCTCTATTAACAAATTTGTCGCTGGGAAAATTACCATGCGGACTCACTCCACGAGGAGATATTTTCTCGTCCTATTCCTTCGATAGTTTCGAGGTAACTGTCATAAAATAACTTGCAACACTCCAAAAATAAACACTCTCTTGCTATAATATAGCATCAATTGACTATAAAGCAACATTTTCCATTCAATGAACAATGTAATTCCCCTTCCTTGGAGATGAGTACTTGTTCAGTAACAATTAAGTGTTGAGAGTGACTTGGAAGCTGTCCATGGAACAGTCAAGGGAAATTTTTTTTTTTTTAACAAATTTACCCTGTTATATACTAGCGAGTTTTTATGTTTTGCCTATATGAGCTAGCTACTTTTTCAATCACAGTTCCTAGTAATTGCACACCATGGAAGTGGCAAAAGAAATTGAAAAGGGGGGTGCTTCGCTTCGCCTCACCTTGAGCCCCGCAACCCTTGTGCCAGTATCAATAACAAGAAATAAATACCAAGTGATTAATAACTTGCTGTATGGCTCAGAAATTAATACCTGTAAAATAAATTTGTAACCATGTATTCTAAAACAAGTTGTTGCCCAGCGAAAGGATTTCGCGACGAATTGCAGTGCAAGGCCCTGGAGCTTAGTGAGTTGTCGCTAAAATTCAGTGGAGGAGTCCCTGAAAATTAGCGATCGACCGCACTAACTAATAGAGCCCTAACAAGTGAGTGAAGACACAACGCCACGCAATGAAGTAATTTACCACTGCGATAGATATAAACCAGCTTTACATTCGATGACGAAACTGGAACAAAAAGCGGCTGGATTTAATTTTGACTATTAATTCCACCACGAAATTATCCCGCCAGTCTTCCCCTCAAGCTACAATTTATGTCCATTCCATTTCCATTTCCATAATTAGATCGTGTTGCATGCTTTCGAAACCATCAATTTCTTATATATCCCTTCCAGATTTTATTGCAATCAATCCCTCATAAGATTTGACACTTCTCTGCTTCGCACAACGTGCCGGAAACGGAAAACAGTCCATATTTAGTGGGCCAACGTGGTCGCAATGCGTAAAATCAAACAAGAACATCAACAGATGCTTGCACAGTTCGCAAAACGCCCCAGACATTTAAGTTTAAATGGCCCATTACTCATCGCCCATCAAGCAGATACCTTAATTGACGCTCCACCTTCCTTCAGTTGCATTGCATGCAGTTCGACCGCGCTGTCATTATGTGTGGCCCAACGCTCACCGAGCTCCTCATCAAGCTCAACATATCCGTGTGTCTGTAGCAGATTGTTAGTTGCGGAAATACTGTTTTGGACAAGGGCGTCAACAAAGAGGGCGACTTACAAGTAAAATAGACAAGAAACCGCGAGTAGCAGCTTCAACATCATCTTCTCCGATTCCAACACCCCAGTCGCTCTTCGAAGATCCAACTGTGCACTTGACATACGACACAAACTCGCCAGTTCCTGTTGCTGCTGCAAGAGTATGCGAAGACTCTGCAATGTCCGTGAATTCAAGTCCGAGAATTCGTGAGAGAACCTTTGCTGGACTGCGTTCTGGCGTCGATTTGATCTCTTCTACCAGCTTCTTAATGCTGATCTCAACAGCGCAGCCCTCTCCGGCACCAGTGGCCGTCAGGGCGTTGTGGCCAACAAGAGCATCGACATGGTATGTCGAAACGAAGATATCTCCGATCTCTGCTGTGCTCAAACCACGCTTTAGAGCGTCTGATTGTGCCTTTGCTACTTTAGAAAACTCGATAGCAAGCTCATTTGGAAGCAAGAATCCCAAGCGCTGCTGAATGAGCCACGATACTCCCGCTTTGCCGCTCTGGGAATTGACGCTGCTGATGACAACATCAAAGGGGAGACCCAAATCTGCGGGGTCCATAGGCAGATAAGGTATCCGCCACGCTGCTCCTGATGGTTTTCCATTTGTAGTTGCAACAACGCCAGATGATACCTTGGATTGTGCCTCCGCTTGTTTCCGGAAGCCTTTGCTGATGGCATCTTGATGGCCGCCGCTGAAGGCCCGGAAATAGAAGTCTCCACCATATGGCGCACGTGGGTGGACGTTAATACCAGTGATCTCCTCATAAACAGCTCGGACATGGCGAATGTTTGAAAAGTCAAGCCCGGTGTCTATGCCCTGCGTGAACATGTTGAGAGAGACGGTGACTAGGTCGAGGTTACCAGCTCTCTCTCCATTTCCAAACAAGCAGCCTTCCACTCTGTCAGCACCAGCCAGGCAGCCAAGCTCGCACGCAGCAATGCCGGTGCCTCGATCGTTGTGTGGGTGCAGGGAGATGGTGATCAGTTCCCGTTTTGAAAGATTGCGACAGATGTATTCGACTTGATCGGCGTATACGTTGGGTGTGGAAGATTCGACACTTGATCCCAGACCAATTATCAAGGAGGATTCTTTCGATGGGCGCCACGCCGCGCTGATGGTCTCGGCAAGAGCAAGGACAGCTTCAGGACGAGCATTGGCAAAGTCCTCAAAGCCGAAACCGAACGTCCATTGTGTCTTTCGTATCTCTGGGTCCAAACTTTCCTTGGTAATCGATCGCGCATATTCGGTGCAGACTCGGGCTTTTTCAAGCCATTCTTCCTCTGATATTCCCAGCACGGTCTCGCGGTAGTTGTCACTTGTAGACAGATATGTAAACAAAATTGCCTTCTTCGCACCCCGCACGCTTTCCATGGCTTTCAACAAAGTTTCTTTTCGACATGGCGTAAGGACACACAATTCGACGTCGTCTGGAACAGAGCCTGATTCGATCAAATATCGTGTGAAGTCGTATTCGGTTTGTGATGCACAAGGGAAAGAAACTTCGATTTCTTTGAAGCCTATTTCGACGAGCAATTTAAAATAACGTATCTTTTGCTCCATGGTCTGAAGAGATAGAGGGGTTAGTAAGTTTCACAATTTCCCAATGGACGCGAATACCAACCATTGGATTTGGTAGAGCTTGATTTCCATCTCTTAAGTCCGTAGAAAGCCACGTGGGCGCTTTCGTCAGATATTTTGAGGGCCACTGTCGGTCTGGCAGGTCAATTCGAGGAGCACGACCGCCATACTTTGTGGCCAAGTCCAGTCCACCAGAAAGAATTTTGCTCATTTTGAAAATAAGAGAATTCGTAAGGCCGTCAAGAGAGTGTGATAATCAGCAACGAAGTAGGGCAAGCAGTTGTTATGAGGGAGGCAGAAACAGCCAAGCCACGGAAATTTGGCACGTGAAATAGACAATTAAAAAGCTACATAGAAAGATGAAACTGAGTGGCTGCAGTGACTCTCCTGTCGTTTCTAAGACTAGAGCTTTTTGGTGGCATCTTTGTTTTTGTCTGCATGGCGCCCGCATAGGAAACGATGTACGAGTTCCCAACGAAAGCACAATTTCGATAAAGCCAGAAAAATTGTGATCAGTCTGAGATAGGGACTAGGGTGTAAATGAAATGAGCTTCAGTCTACGAATCAGAAATAAATAAGCACAATAAGCAATTCCTGAGAGTTTGTCTCACTCCAAAGGGCTGATATCAGGCAGTATCTTTCTTTCCGTTGGCGATTAGTTGTGACCAATGGCCTAAGACACGCCAACGCCAAGAAGCCCACAGTTCAAATGCAGAATAAGAACGAAAAAGAAAGCAGGGAAGAGATCAATGAGAGACCAGGATGCACGTGTATTCTGCATGGTCCAAGCGTTGAGTTAAAATAAAGTACCGACGGCGCGACCCGAAATAAGTAATTCTTTTTAAGGCAATCGACCCCGATGCGGCAAGAAATCGATCGTGGTGCACTTGATCGAATCTAATCTCGACAAGTCGGGGAAATATTGAGTGCTCCGGCTACAGACATTTAAGAATAGAAATTATTCAAACTCCTAAACGGTTGTGATGGCAATAACGAGAGCCATTGCGACAGCAACGAGAATCGGAGATTAGTGTGTTCTTAGGTCTCACCATGAAAGACATTGGCGTATATTACGAGGCGTGATGATTCTGGTTCAGTGGTTTGTCATCGAGCACTTATCTTTCACACAACTCCTCATCACACCAGGATATCTTGAATAAAATGCGTTAGCATAAAATATTACCGGGAAAATCATAAAAGGGCCCTTTCGAGAAAAGGATTCTATTTGGGAAAAGATTAATAAATATACGTGGATAGTTACCAATTAACCACCACAGGCCTTAAGCAAAGGCAGAAGGAGGCGGGATAAAATGTCTCTACCGTGTCGGGGACCACGCGCGGAACATTTGTGGATGTTAAGCCCAATTGTCAACGCCTCCTCGCTACACCAGCCTTAGCTCGTCTTCCAGCTCTCCTCATATCAGCCCTCGGGTTTCCCCTTTCCACTCGGCTTAACAGAAGACATGTTGCATTGCAGCAACGCAATAGCGTAAGCTTGCCGCGCAAGACAACTCACTCACTCATAAGACATTAGTACGATCTGCGCGTATCAGGGCATGATCTACGTACCTGGCGCCCCTTGGTTACTTGGCCAACTCAGAGGCGAAAAATCAGGTTACCTTCTACGTCCATCCATTTTCACACCCCCCCTTCCCCCCACTTGCGAGGGTTGCGAGCATCCTTCCACATCCTATGGCGATCCCTTCGCATTCATCGCGCTCATAACAGATGAATTCGCACACACTCCTTTAGAACCATAAAATCGCAGCCATGGGTGAAAGAGTATTACCCGTTCAACAGTTGACAATTCTGGGTAAAAAAATCCGCATTTCCCATCCACTTCCTTACACTTGCTGATTTTGCTTCTCTCCAGCATTATGTCGTTTTGCCGAGCCCATCTCTCTCACTTCAGTCCTTCCTTACCTCCCGGAGATGATAGAGAGTTTGGGAGTTGAAAAAAATGACATCGCAACATGGGCAGGTGCTGCTGCTTCGATGTACTCTTTCAGTCAGTGCATCACGGCAATTCCATGGGGTATACTCAGCGACCACCTGGGCAGGAGACCCGTAATTCTCATCAGTCTAACCATCACGATGATAACGAGCTTGTTATGGGGGTTTTCGACGTCGTTGACGATGGCATTGACGGCGCGAGTTCTTGCTGGAGCTGGAAATGGTGTTGTCGGCATCATTCGAACCATGGTGGCAGAAATGTGCCCTTGGAAGGTTCGTTGCATCACCCCTACTCCCTGCATGCTGAGGCTAATATGTCTAAATAGGAGCTACAACCCGTAGCGTTCAGTATTATGCCACTCGTTTACAACGTGGGTTCAGTAATTGGCCCAGCTTTTGGCGGTGCACTATCCAATCCTTATAACGTCTCTCCCGATGCGCCTCCCGGAACGCGTCTCTTCGAGAGATTTCCTTACGCCCTACCGAACATTATTGCTGCCTGCTTTTTCCTCGTCGGGATAGTGATTGGTGGCTTCTTCCTCCATGAAACACTTCCAGGCCGCAAGGACGACAAGGATGTCGGGCTTCAAATGGGTGAGAGGATAAGTTCCAATGTTCGCGGTACCTTGCGTGGACTCAAGAACTTCTTGAGGCGTGGTAGTTTCAAAGAAACAAAGCCGCTGCTCGATTCTGGATCACATGCAAGCTTTGGATCGGTTTTCTCAAGTGATATACACGATGCCGAGGAGGTCAACAATACTGTTCCATTGCCGAAAATCGAGGAACATGTTGAGAAACCAAGATGGAGAGATGTTTTGTCACCGCAATCATCTATCAACCTGCTTGTCTACGCCTTGATCTGTATGCACTCCATGGCCTACGATCAGCTTCTACCCGTCTTCATGCACCACCCGGTACAAGACATGAATAGCCCCGAAGTGCGTCTTCCATATAAGTTTAACAGCGGTTTTGGTATCGGTAAGTTTCCCATTTTCAATATCAATTCACATCTGAAGAACTTTCTCAAGCTAACCCATGAATTAATCTCCAGACTCCGGTCGCATCGGTACCATCTTCACGCTTTACGGAATTGCATCCATGTTCTTCCAATTCTTCATCTTTCCCCGCCTCGCTAACCGCTTCGGCCTCCTCACTTGCCTCAAAGCCTGCTCCATCGTATTCCCAATAACTTACTTCATCTCCCCCTTCACAACTCTCCTTCCCACAGCCATCACGAAACAAGCCGGCCTCCTTGCCATCTGGCTCGTCAAAGGTCTCTGCGTCACCATCGCCTTCCCCAGCTCCACCATCCTTCTCACAAACAGCGTAAGCAGCACTCGTCTCCTTGCAACACTAAACGGTGTCGCTACAACCGTGAGTGCTATCGGTCGCGCTCTGGGTCCATCAATTACAGGCCCCATGTTCACCATGGGTGTCGACAATGGGTACATCATCGTGCCGTTCTGGACATTAGCAGCGATCACCGCTCTCTCCGCCATCCCAGTTTTTTACCTTCTGGAACTTGATGGCTTTGGAAGCGAGCCTCCTACTGAAGAAGCTTCTACGGATGACGACGAGGAGGAGAACATCGCGATTTCAAATACGCCGAGAACCTCTATTGACGAAGATGGAAGCGTTTTGTGGATGCGAATTGGGAGTGCAGGGGAGGAACCTGAAGAGGAGGCGCATAGTTTCCCTGTGGGAACGTGGCCGAGATCGAGGGTCATGACTATTCCACGAGCAAGCAGGGGAGAAGGCAGGGCGAGTGTCCTTGCGACTTCGGTTGAGGGTGGTGGTGTTTGGGCTTATGGTAGTTCTTTGGGTGGTTGAAATTTTAATAGAAGTGGGGAGTAATGCGTGGGTATTGTACTTGATATTTTATATAGATGGAAGGTTGGAGTAATATGTGTACATCAGGAAATTGAACATTGAACTTGGCAAACACAATTCAGTTGCCCCTTATCAGAAGTGAAAGTGCATCCGGAAATCGACACCCCTTTCCCCCCTCGCTAAACATCCCTTCACCTGGCCCTTCCACCAAAAATTTGGGCGCGACGCAACACATCTCACAATCGCACGTGGGGGGCCAGCAGCCCAAATTTCCATCTTTCAGCCCCTGCATATATGATGCAAACTAATCACGGAATAATGATTGCGCCATTGCAATTATTTCAATCGTGGACTCCGAGGGCCACTACGGGCACTGATTGGGGGCCGAAAAAAAAGGAGATGGAGGGACGAAATCGCTAACTCACAGTGGCCTCTCCCAGAATCCCGGCGCATCGCGTTCTGTAATACAGCACTCTTGGGGATGCATCACCTACTGCATGCCATCTACTCCGTACTTGTATTTCCAAATTCTCCATCCAGCATTATTTCAAAGGCCTCAATTTCAAGAAAATAAATAGATTTCCAATCAAGCACGCCTATCTATCTTCTTGAACGCCTCAAACAGCGCAGCCATTCGGCCGAGGAAAAAGTGACCTTCGCTAAAGTACAGCGCTCCCACGCCTAGGTTCCAGCGTGCGAGTCGTACTGTACCAGCGCCTCAGTTTTGGAGAGTAGGCCCCCATACCACCATGCCCTCTTACATCATACCCATATGCTTCAGGGCTCTCGGTACAGCACTGCTACGAGGTATATACATAGCAAGCAGCAACCAGTTCTTTACAAACCATCTCAAATCTCAGATCCTCGATGCAAATCACGATCTCTAACGATTTTTTGGATCCGAGTGAAACCATCGCAGCACTGCCAGGTCCCCGCAAAAGAAAATAAATATTTCCAGGAATGAACAAAAGTGTGCATTGGGCAATAGATAGGCTGGCCGGAACGGGATTCCGCCGATCGATCGCGAAGAGGGGGCGCAAGGCCGCATACATCGGAGTGTTCACTACGCACTGGATAGTTAGACAGTACTGGAACAATGTCTAACAAACCAGGTTAAAGAACGAATACGAAATATTCGCCACAAACGTTTCATTGATTACTCTTGAAAATTAGTTTCAGGCAACAATTACTCACAATCTCAAATGCGCCTTGGTCTAAAAATAATTTTAGAATGATTTAGATACCTAGGATTGTTATCATCGTATGTGAGTGTTAGAAGCTGCGTCCACTTATTTACAGCGTTTGGGACGTTGAACTGCCCCCTGAATCTTAGCGAACACAGACCTTCTGCTGAATCCACACCAAGTATTCTGGTCCCTACCCCGTTCATATTTGCGACGACCGCAATATTTTATTTTTAACTATAATGGATAAAGCAGCACTAAATCATTATTAAATCGCTCATAAAATCTCCAATCATATTAATTAATAGATAGACGCAAAAATGTCGTCGCGAAATAATCCTCCGCACTGTAACCGAGCGTCTAATAAAAACGTGCCAAAAAACTTAAAAACAAAATTAACAAAAGTAAATACATTATGAAAAATGATAAAGAGAGTAGTATGCAACTATAATAATTGATATCATTTGAATATTATACCCTAGACTAATTCGAAGTTTTTGATTTTTGAAGTGTTCCCTCTAAACTTCGCGATGCGCTAAATTACTGAGCGGGGTTGATATCCCCTCCGCTCGCGACAAAATATAGTCACGAAATAAAAAGCTCCTTTTTTTAAAAATAAAATATATATATAAGTTTAAAGCTACGATAAAAGTCTTTATCTTAAGAATGTTTGAGATTGTAAAAGCTTTCTGTATTAGATAGTGTTATATGACTTTTGCAACATTTAATTCTGGGTATAAGCCTGGCGCAGATAACTAACGAGCAAGAATGTCTTTAATAAATTAAACTTCAAGATCTATTCCTCCCTGAGTTATATAATAGGACTAAGGTAAAGTATATCAAGAAGGAATGAGAATATTGTTTGGAGTTTTTGAAGTGAATTGACGTGTTAATATATACATCAATTCTTGATTCCCAAAACAGAAACCAGTACATCCACCGATGAGCCACCAACAATACAAGAGAGACAGCTAACTAGCTCCCCAAATCTACCCCTTACAATCCAACAGCATAGTAGCCCATCGTACTTCCTCTCCATCACAAAGAACAGCACCCAAGAGCACTCCTTCACCATCAAACATCAAGCATCAGCAGGTAGCCTATCTCAAAACCAGCTTGCTTCTTCATTCCTGAAATATATTACCTTGATCGATAGGGGAGGGAGGAGAGGGGAGGGGGGAACAAACGCGCTACAATCTACCTTCGGCACTGTATTATTAACCGGAACCGCGATCCTGTAACCCTCAGGAATAGTGACGCAGTTCTCACTCCCCGCCGTTAACCCCTGGCAGAATTGCGTGGGTCCCCATAAAGCCCTATTTTCATTAGCCAAGTTTCTTCCAACTGCCATCATCCACACGAAAAAGAATTGTCATAACAATTTTAATAATCTTAAGAAGGATGGTGAAAGGAGGCAATAACAAAAAAGAAAAGAAAGACTCACTCAGGAAGATCAAGACTCCCATTCTAAATGAGGAACTCCTCATCCTCGTCAGGAACAGATGTGTAATTCATCGTAATCCAGTACCACTCATCAGTAATCACCCAATCACCATTTGGGTCTTTGGCGGTGAAAGAACCACCGCTGGCGAGGAACACTGCTCGATAATATCCTGCGCAGCATCATAACTTCAACGCCGTAAAGAGACCCCCCCCAATCGTCAGCTACTTTCCTTTAAATTTTCTCATAGCCTCCCTCCCTCCCTCCCCCTTTCTTTAGGATTGCAACAGTCAAAGATAGAAAGAAAAAAAAAACTTACCAATTTTTAAAAGCCCCACCCTTATCATACAGCTGTAGCGTCACAACGTCTCCATTCCCAAACGGCGTCGAAATCTCACAAAGGTGTTCCCGTTCAAGGAATCGCTGGCAGCACAGGAATCGTATCCACAAACCGCGTCGCGGATTCCCCACGCTATGGGATCGGTGGCCATTCCGCCGTAACAGGTTGCTGCTTGCGCTACCTGCATTTGAGTAGTGGTGAAGAATGCTGCTCTGAAGAGGAGGAGAAGATGTTGGTGGGAAAGCATTTCCTTTGTTTTGGGGAGGAGAATGAGGAAGTAAGGAGGAGTGAGGGAGATTTATTGGGTGTTATTGTTGGTGAGTGGTG
>JAAMPI010001426.1:0-14584 GCA_013054445.1 Cudoniella acicularis | reverse complement strand
AGAAATAATTAGGAGAATAATTAAAAGATTAAATAAAAGTATATCTTCATTTTTATATAGGTTCTTGGCAACCCACGGGTATGCCCACCTACCCACGGGTCTATCCGTAGATGGGTACCCATACATGGGTATACCCGCGGGTAAGAGTAACTCTCCTTACTCCTACCCACGGGTACCCATCGAACAGCCTACACTTTGCCCCTTTTCAACTGAATAATATCATCTCTTGAAGACTACTCCCTCTCTGTAACAGGAGTTCCCCAGGTCCTACAACAACAATTCCTCAGATCCTCCTCTGCTTGATCCTGATCGGCAGAAGGTTCTTTTTGTTTAGCCTTGTCAGGGGTGTGGATCGCCCTGAACATATATTTCTGGCAGGGACAAATTTGGCGTTCGGGGTCGACGATCGGGAATATTTATCGAAAACGTCTGCTTGATCCTAGCGCCGGAAAAACCGGCGTGCTCAACCTTTGCAGTGATTCTCCGATATATCACATTTGTCGAATCCTCGCTCCAAAAGTCGATACCAAGCTCGAGACGATCATTAGTCTTTAATTCGTGTGGATCCGATTCGCGATTTTCTAGAGAGAGTCGAGAGCCGTTCACGTAAGTACCATTCGATGATTTTGTGTCGCGAATCCAAATATTCCCATCCCTTGTTGCCCAGATTTTCGCGTGCTTCCGTGACACTACTTCCGAGGAAAAATAACCATTTATTCGTGTGGGTATAGTTTCCTTTTTGTCTTCCAAGTGTCTTCCTACTAAGGCATAAGCTGGATGATATGGCAATTGTATTGTCTTGCTTTCGAACATCGAGTTTGCGGACAGTAAACATAGGATTGGATTGGTAGGCTCATGCCAGGCAACTCGCTTGAACGCAGCGACCTCATCAGTTCCGGGACGATAGATTGGGGTTATTATATTTGGAAGCTCGTTGAGTAATATTTTGGAGCCGGGTCTGGCGCGAGAGTCGCCCTCCTCTTCAGAATCCTCGGAGTCATCTTCTACATCGCTTTTTTTTGGTGGGAGGACTAGCATCTTTCAAAAAGGACACGAATTTTCCGCAAGTGAGACTAATTTTAAATCAGTGGTAAGCCTTCGCGATTACATGAAACGCTCACCAAACCGATGACTTATTCGCTGACTTAGTTACAACACGGCCAAAGCAGTGAGGGTTTGCACATCTTCCTTTTTCATATATTCCGTCTAGTATCATTGACATGGTCACTTTGGATTTAGGTTGAATAATCGCCTGCCACACCCCTGGAGCGATAGGATGGTCGTTGTACCCATTCATGACTACAAAGCGTTGTTGGACTACGAGGGAAAACCCGGGTGCGTCTTTAAAGCTACTAATGAGAAAGCGCTTGAAAGTCTCCGCATTCCGTCAGTGAATGATTCTTCATGCGCAACTAGAAAACTTACACTCCAGAATTGGAATTGAGCGCAAGGTAATCGCTTGATCCTACCAATCGCATCTTCAAATAGAAAATGGTCACCATATAGTAGAAGATGGCCGATTGAGTGTCTATAGAGAGCCGTTAGGTACGGAGCGAGGAGTATACTCCTAAGTATTAGCTTTAGTTAGAAGGCTCGTGATAAAACATACAAGAGTTCCCGAATGAGGGCTTGCAGGCTCGAAAGTAGAAGCCAAAAACTGCCCAGAGTATTTTGAACAGCCCTGTCGATGTCAGAATTTGGTGTTATCCGGCTGGCGTTGGAATGAACGTTTGAAATGTTATCCAGGGTGCTTCGAATTGCCTGAACTGACGCATCGACGTCGCCAAGTTTTCTGTGGAGACTAGAAGATTGTGCTCGATTTTCAAGAGAATTATTCCGGAAAGCTTCCGCTGTTTCTAGATAATGTTGCCGCAAATTGTTTGAGATGAGTGTAGTTGCAGAATCGCCGCTTGCCGTGAGAACATCTAGCTTTGTATGAAGAATCGAAGTTGACTCGCCAGATATTCTCTGCGATTCAAGTACCTGCATAAGGCCTTGTTCTAGCCTCCCCGTGGATTTACACTCTTGAGTTGAAATTGCATCTATTTTGGCCATCGTAGATTTTGCTGTATCTTGGATAACATGAGTCACTATCTCGGTTGAGGTAGATTGGATTGTCGATAGATCTTCGACCTTCTTATGTACAACCATTATTTCAGGGCGTATCTTCTTATCAACAGCTTCATTAAGTGCACCATCAAGGCGATCTTGAATCTCAGTAGGCATTTTCAAGGTGGTTTGACTAAATTATGTTAGACGTTAGGAAGAGAAAGGCGATAAAGACGAGACTCACACAATTTGTTGTCCAAGAATTATACCAACACCAGCTAAAGGTATGGCCACTCGTTCTTGTAATTTTTTCAGTTTCTTCGATGTCGAAATCGCCCACTGTATCTTCCTCGGAGCTGTAAGAACTGCATGCCGGGTACTATTTGCACCCAACGAGTTCTCAAATTGGCTCCTGACATCCTCTAGAAACGCCTCTAGTGGCGCCCTAATATGGTTACATTGTTCTCGTAGCTCTTCGGCAACAGCTTCGTCTAACAAGGTATATTGCAATGCATTCATGTGTTGCAATGTTCTGGAGAGCGTTTGAAGGAAGGAATAGGCGTCTTGAAAGTCAGATGAGGCTCCACCTGAATCTTTCAAGGCGTGACCAATCTTCAGTAGCAGCTGCAAGGCTGCAACTACGTCGCCCACCGACCAGCCAAAAGACATGTCTGGGTCGTTTCAGCTCATAGAAAAGTCTGGAACGAATTGTTAGAATAGTTCTAGAATGCGAGGAACAAGTCAGCGCTGATTAAATCGCTTCGAAATAGCGGCATTTTCTTAAGCACAGCCACATACCTCTACATTGGGTTCCCTGTATCTGCATGCATATTGCCTAAGCCACCGCCTGACAAGGGTTCCGAAATTTCCAATACGTACTTTTTGGCTAAGGTTCTACTCTTCCTAGAGCAAGAGTTATCTAAATAATTAGGGATGCCTATTAAGTCTACCTTGTTAACGTCAAAACACATTTATTACATACCGTATTCGGGGCTTTGCGCAGCTTAAGATTCTTCAAGATAGGGTGTCACTAAGCGAAACGAGGTCAGGGGACTTCCTCCCCTTGAACAGTATAGTACGATAGTTATCCAGCTCACAATAAATATATTTTCAATTAAGCTAGAAGTTTGCTCACTATGAATTTCCAGATCCGTTTCTTGTCTCTCACCAGTCTCCTAGTCACCGAAATTCCCCTTCAAGCGGGGAAAATGGAGAAACCCTATACAAATCAAGCACGTCTATCTTCCCTGTCTCCACAGCCACTTATCAAACTCAACATCATCCAACCCCTTCGGCACCATCTTCTTAGTAATCTTCCACCTCATCGAAACCCCAAAATTCCCATGCCCCTCCGGTTTCCCCATTAACTCTTTAACCTTCCGTGTCTCCGGACTATCCTCCCCCTCACAAACAACCCTTGCCTTGTATCCCCTCTCCGCGAAAACGCTCGCGCGAGCCAGATCACCATGCGTGATGCAGATTTGAAAGACATCGTAGTACAGCTTTGCATTCAACGCACCTGCACTACCTTGGTACTCCTCGTCCAGAAGCTGTAGTAGGCGGTGGCCGTCTGCGAGGGAATCGCTAGGTTTGTTGAGCACACGGTCTGGATTTCCGATGGAATCGTCGAGGAGTTGGATTTGTACCCGGCGAGCGTCGCTGGATTCGAGTTCTGGGGGTGAGAGGGAGCAGAGGGTGCAAGTGCAGTCAAAGCCGAACGCGTTTTGAAGGTAGGTACGTCGGCTGCTGGAGGAGCCACCTTGGTCGTAGGGGATAGTGATTTCGTCCCCAGCTCTGATGTATTGAATCGCGTGGATGGTCTCGCGCTGCAAGTCGCTGTTCCAATTGTTATGAGCATTCGGGAGACATCTATGATTGATAAGACAAATCGTCGGGTAGACTCCACTAGTCACAGCCCCAGGGCCACAAGGAAGCGCATTAGTCTTGACAATTCCGCTAAAAGGGTGCTTCCCAGGGAAGTTGTTGTGTAGAGAGAGGAATTGTCGTTGCTCAGTCTTCGATAAAGTTTTAAGTTTCGTTGCAATGTTGCTTTCCATCAAGGTAATCGGTGAGAGGTTCTCGGTTGTGAAAAGGGGCTTCTCGCAGAGGATCCGCTTGCCTTTGGCGATGTTGAAGCGGGCTACGAGTGCTCTTCCCTTGTCCGGCAGTGACTTGATTTCGAAAAGGTCGAGATTCAACTCAGCCAATGGGTCACACCCAAACACGAATTGAGCGATGGTGGTTGGGATCACTGGCTCGTCGCGCTGTTGTATTGTTAAACCCATAGACATAATAGTCAGACCAAAACGCAACAAACCTGTTCGTAAGATTCGAACGACTCGTGGACTTCTGGCCAGCTGTAGAAGCCATATTCATCACAAGCCTCGTTCCAGTACCTGACACGAGAACCGAAAGAGGCTTGTGCAACTCGGGTGACTGTATAGATGTATTCCTCGACCCCTTTAGCGTGACTTCCTGAAGTCTTGGAGCTGAACCGTAGGAATTTATGGCCCTCAAATGGAAGGAGTGGATGTTCTCCTGCTTTGAATTCCAAGTAGTTGGGCTTGACTTCGACTAGGTCATCGTTTTGGTAATGCTCCCTGATGAGTTTGATAAATGATTGCCAATTGTGCCTGTCAACTGCTCCGTTTGACAAACGGGGAACCATGTCGAATCCGGCGTCGATACCCATGGCTGCTGAGTGGACTTCCAAAAGGCCGTCGGTGAGAAATTTGTAAAGCGTAGATGGAGAATTGTGAAATTGAACTTGAAAATTGGGTTTGTAACGTTTGTTCTCAAAATATCCTCAATTGCCGAGTGGAATTCGTTGTGTATTTCAACTTGGCAGCAAGAAGCTTGAAGAGTGATGTGACATACCGGCGTGCGTAGCAAGTGTTACACAAGATTAATTTCGGAAACCAGTTGTTGCCGTCATTCGGGAGAGCCCTGAGGCCCAGAGCCAACGAGTCCGTTTGACTCTGGCACGCTGCATCAAAATGATGCATTAACAAATAGATTCCCAACTCCCGGTACTCCATTGGATAACGCTGATTTTTTGAAATCGGGAGTAGCAGCTATTCTACCACATTTGATTAGTGGTACCTGCATGCATAAGCCACAGTTTGACCTATAGATACCGAGATGCCCACTCAAGGAACATCTCTTTCAATCCGGGAGCTTGCATATCCACCGACTCACGACGGAGGAGGAAATCCCCAAAAATCACGAAAGTCATTCCTTATTATTGTGAGCGATTGTATCCAAATCTCCTTTTCTTTTCAACCCCTTACTCAGAAAGCCCACTCCACCACCCCCCTACCACTCATGCACCCCATCCTTAAAAATAAACTTCCCCGCATCCCCATCCCTCTTGCCCTCCACAATCTCTCTAATCCCCCTCGCACTCTCCGCCGCATCCCCCGCTCCATTCTTAATCCTCTCCTCCCTTCCTTTCTCCCCCGTCCCACTCAAATTCGTAACTACATACTCGGGATTAAACGCCCAAGCCTTCAATCCCTTACCACCATACTTCTGCACATCACACAGCATTAACATATTCATCGCTGCTTTGCTCATGCGATATGCTGTGGCTGGTAGGTTGTAATGTGTATTCGTGCTATCGGCGCGCATGGCGAGAGAGCCAAGCTCTGATGTGACGTATATCAATTTTGGAGATTTTGATTTCAGGAGGAGAGGAGCGAAGATCTCGGTGGTAACGGCGGCGCCGAAGGTGTTTGTCTCAAAAGTTTCGCGCAGGGAATCGATGAGTTTTTGCGCGTGGGAAATTATGCCAGCATTATTGATGAGAACATCGAGGCGACCGTGCTCTTTCTCGACTTGAGCAGCTGCGTTGGCGATGGATTGCTCGTCTGTGACATCGAGTTGGATGACGGAAACGGTGCTTTTTGGTGAAGTTTTTTGCAGTTCGGTGACGGCGGTTTCGCCTTTTGTGAGGGAGCGGGAGCCGATTATGACGTGGTAGTTTGGGGAGGAGGTGATGAGGGCTTGAGCTGTGAGGTAGCCGATTCCGCCGTTGGCTCCTAGGGAGTTTGTCAGTGTGTTGTTTGTGGTGAGGGAGTGGAGAGCAGGTACCAGTAATCAAGACAATGGTTTTGCTGGCGGACATTTTGAGTTTTTGGATGTTTGTGTAGAGCTGTATGTGGTGTTTTTGCTTTGATAGTAAGGTATTACAGGCTGAGTCAAATGTTTCTTTCGAATTGTTGAAACAAAGCTTTCAACCACGGCAAGACAATCCTCTTTTATAGATCCCTAGCGGAGCGTCGTCGGATCTAGAATCTCACAGTTAGTTGCCTAATCCGCTCTTGAGGTAATGTGCTGTCCAACTGAGGGGAATAGACGAAGCAGCCTCTCATGATTGGATCTGATATCGAGACTAAGCTCGATACATGAAATACACGGATTTAGAAGAATACCCCCTTGAGCTTGGTGAGTTTGTCCACGCTTATAACCGGCCTTAAGTCCGCTAGCTCCAGAGATGACATACTCGTCTCAAACTTCAATGAAAGTCCGAGGTAATAAATTTTGTATGAATTAGAATTAGAATACTTTTTTCTATTGTTTTCGCTTTTGGAGTTATGTTAAAGCCACAGTGGGTGATTGAGATGGAGTGTGGGGTAGGATGTTGGTGGGGTTGGTGGGGTTGGTGCTTGTATGACATCACTCAAAGTCTTGCTCCGCCAGTGCTTGGAGACGTTAACACTTCACAAAGGAAAACAGAAAATGGAATGTAGGATGTGAATGAGTTTCGTGTAATTTGACTCACCCGATAATTGATAGAGGGGAATATTCGAACTCTCAAAATTTAAAAAAGACAAGAGTTAAACTTACAGGCATAACTTAAACCATTGACTTTCTTATAATATCTTAAAATATATCAAAGCATTTTATAACTCTAAACCAATGATCAGCTCTAAGAAACTATTGAAACCTCCTAGAACTGATGTTTGAAGGTGCTTGTCCCAAATTGTAGAAAGTCAGCAGTGGTATATAATTTATACAATCTAAGTTTATCAAATCGATTTAACTTTCAGGGTGGTGTCGAGACCTTGACATAGAGAGGAAAATCTCAAGGAACCACAAAGAAGGATTGAAAATGTAATGGAAAGATGGGCTCATCATTGCACACGAAAGCCAAGAGAACAAACCGCTCAGGATTACTACTCACAAGAACAAAACAAATTCAATCACGTGCAAACCGCTTTACGCCCGCATCGCAACCTGATCACTAATCGAGGCACATTAATCAGCTCTACCAATGCCATCGCTCCACCAATCCCATCACTCAATTCCATTCAGCCTAAAAGGATGAGATACCTTCACGGCCGCAAAGATATCGCCATTGTCCAAAACGGGGAATTTTTTCAAATGACTGTATTGATGCAAGTGCTGCGAGGGATTACGAATCAGTGATGAGGGCAAGATGCTTGGAAATGAAATGAATTGCCAAGAGAAAGATATGGGGATATGAGAAGGAGGAAATGTATAAAGCTGTCTCCAAGCTGCGTGTCTTTCCCTCGATTCATTCTGTCAAAACACCATCGTCTACTACTTCCATCTGAATATTTCAGTAGCAAGCATTGAAGACAATATCCACTCTCACTCGAGAAAAGCACCAAAGCAATATTCCTCAATCAACAACAACCCAAACAAACAAATCGAACTCGAAAATGTCCGGAGAACTCGTCCTCATCACCGGCGGCACCGGCCTCATCGGCATCAAAACCATCCACACGGCACTCAAAGCCGGATATTCAGTTCGCGCCGCCGTGCGCTCCCAAGCCAAAGCCGATGCCGTCCTCGCAACACCAACCGTGGGGGCCCTCAACCCCGGCTCCAAACTATCCTTCGTGATCGTCCCTGATATCCTGGCCGATAACGCATACGACGAGGCTGTCAACGGCGTCAGTTATATCCTCCATCTTGCTTCACCCGTCATCAAGGGTGAAGGATTCACACCAGATCAGTATGAGACGGAACTCATTGCCCCGGCGCTCAAAGGCACGCTTTCCATCTTGGCGGCTGCGTACAAGACGACTGGAATCAAGCGCATTGTGATTACTTCTTCCGAGGTGGCGATCATTCCTTGGGAAGAATTCATCGCGAAAGAGGTTGATATTGTTTTCGACGACAAGTATGAGATTCCCGTGCCAGAAGGACCGTATTCTCATCCATTCGAGGCTTATTCCGCGAGCAAAGTGCGAGCGTTGGATGCGACGAAGCGATTTGTTAAGGAGAAGAAGCCAGAATGGGATATCATCAACATTATGCCTTCATTCGTCGTTGGCGACAATGAAATCATCACCGACCCGAAGAAAATCTCAGACGGCACTGTCTCTGCTGCTTTCGCTCAAGTCCTCGGCGGCGACAGTGGATGGGGAGCCGTCCCAAGCACTAGTGTTCATGTTGCTGATGTTGCGAGACTTCATGTCGAAGCGCTGGATCCTAAGATTGAGGGAGGGCAGAACTTCTTGGCTGTGTCGGAAGGTGAGCGTGGCACCAGGTGGGAGGATGCTATTGAGATTGTGAATAGGAATTTTCCTGAGGCGGTGAAGAAGGGGGCTTTACCGAATAATGGGACGGCGGCGACGAAGCGGACTAGGGTTGATGCTAGTCGCACTGAGGAGGTTTTTGGGTTTAAGTTTCAGAGTTACGAGGAGCAGGTCAAGAGTGTTACAAAGCAGTATCTTGAGTTGAGTGGAGTGGCTGTCGCTTGAGAGTTTTTCGGAGTGCTTGAATAACTAGCTGAAGAAGTCAGTGAGAGTTTGTTCAATTGTATTGTGGTGACATGGTTCCATTGTGAAATCGAGGTGAAAAAAAAAGACCTAATCAAAGAAGTAAATAGATATTCAAGGGGACAGTAAAAAAAGTGCGGTCTGGTGCCACGAAAATGTTCTTGCTACCCGTGACCAGATCAGGATTTGTCGTCGATGACTAACTCATTAGATTATTGTTATCTGTATCTGCCTTTTGAAATATCCGTCATAAAGATCAAGTCGACGCCGAAATCTTCGGCAAGATATTATGCTCCGTCCAGTTCCAAATAATACTGGAATCCTGCGCCTGCCAAGCTGCACCCGTCCACCAAGTCCTACGCTCCCCTTGAAGAGCATTCAACCGCTGATAAAACCCATTCTTGATCGCCTCTGTACTGACAGTGAGCTCGAACGGTTTGTGGTTGTTGAAACCGACGAATTCCGGGGTACCATTCGCGGGAGGATAGCCTGCAGCCTTGACGAGTGTCGCTATTGTTGCCAAGATGTCGGCCTTCACTTCCTCGTCAGAAACCGTGTAAGGGCTGCTGTAATAAGCGCTGTGGAGCCCCGGAAATCCAGTGGACCCAATGGCGTAAGTTCCGGGCATTGCCGGTATGGCGTAGGGTGCAGCTAAATCTACATTATTGATGCTGGTGTTGTCTGGGATGCCGGAGTTACTGATCACGCTGTCCTAATAATAGCTGTTGTTGAACTGGCTGAAGAGGCTGCGCTCTTCGTTGTCTAGGTCGAGAAAACCAAGGTTGGAAAGCTTGGGCGGAATGGCGACGAGGAGTTTCGAGGCTTTGATGAGCTTTTGGCCTGATGGTGTGGAAACCGTGAGTAGAACCCCGTCTTTGCTTCGATGGATTTGAGTAACGTTACTGCTGAGAAGTGCATTCGAACCAAGCTTGGCTAGCGCGCTGTCATATAGTGCTTGATTGTCGTGGTGTGCAGTGGTCAGAAAACCGCCATTGAGAATATTTGAGACGGTGGCTGAAGGAAGGTATTTCAGGATGTAGAGTGTCGGCTGAGCGAGGATGTTCCCAACGCCTTGGAGAAACGTAAAAACTGTGTAGGCTAGATCCTGAAGTTGATATTTCTCAATAAAATCACCCCAGGGGATCAGGAAGTCTTCCGGTATTGGTGATGGCAGGTCAAAACCGTTGTAAATGTTAGGATACTTCGCCAATTGTGCCTCGTAGGCAATGAGCGCAGCTCCTAAATTTCCCTGGGGTAGCGAAGAAGCTGGGACGATGGTCCCGTTTGAAAAATCGGCGTAAACTTGGGGACCAGGGAAGAAGTCAAGTGGTGCCAAGGGAATGTTAAAGTAATCGAAATAGTTGTTGACGACGGAAATATTATCGAAAGATATGACTCCGTAGTCAAAAGATGCTCCCGTGGATGGATCGATATAGGTATTTACATGACCACCAAGACGAGACTCTCTTTCTATCAATGTGACCGCGTTTCCCAATTGTTGTAGTCGAATTGCGGAGTATGTACCACTAGATCCCCCACCAATGATGGCGACATCAGTTGTGATGATATCTGGGTTAAGCTTCGCAGCGTCTCCGACGGCTTTATTGATGCCAAAAAGAGCAAGAAAGCAAAGAGACAGAATAGAGTGCTGGAAAGCCATAACTGTCTGGAAGGCTGGTCACAGCAAAATTTGATGCAGCTGTACCGAGAGAAAACGAAGTTTCGGAGACAGCTGCTGGCCACTTATATATTTCGTATTGCAAGATCGTCATTGCAGAACCGTAAGCTGCATAAGCGCAATCGTGACGGCATAACGGATGGAAAGAAATTGTACCGTAGGACCACTATTGATCTCCCTGCCTCGCTTGTTTGTTATACAGGGTTATTAATTGGCCATGTCACCGTCGGGGTTACTTTCAAGAGGCGTAGAATCGCGGAATCAGAGAAAAATCACACCGGTTTATTTTCAGCTCGTGTTCTGACGGAGTTCTCCCTCACAGTTTAACCATTCAATAACCTGGAAACACGCCTTCTCAAGCACTTTGCGGAGCACAGGGCATAGTTTAGAGTTGAGATCCCGGGGTATATGCTGTGCGATGGCGGAAGGGTCGGAAGCAAGGTACTATTGGATAGCTTAAGGGGAAACGGGCGCAGAAGGCTTGAAGGAAGTTCTTGTGACTTATTTGCTCATTCGATGACTGCTGTGCCAGTGCCTCCGTATTGGTTACTTTCCAACATCATATGCTTCTTCGCATACTTTAGGTGAGAAATCGCGACCCGAGTATGAATTCGGTTATGCAGCTGAGTTTATGGCCACGTGGTTGATGTTGCGGGCACTCTTGAAGCAGCGCAGCTCAGCTCGAAGAGATGATTATCGGGTTTGTGACATGACAGCTATTCTGATGCTCATCCCGGCGTGGGCGGCATACTGTAGTTCAAGAGTGTAGGGCTGTCATCTTTACCATCTTCGGATTGCTGATCATGAGGGGTCGGCGGTGGTGTGCTCGGATGACCAAGCTTAAGGTTCTCGTCATAGACTAGGGATTTCGTTATCCGTTGCGCTGCCACCAGCTTTGCACTGGACCGTGCACTTCTAAGCGAGGAAATCAAGCAAATCAGAGAGCCAAGATCTGGGTCTGAGCCTTCTGATTTGCTACGGTTTTGTGCGTACAATTGATCATGAACTGCAAAGCTGATGGCGGCGCAACGGATAGGTAGGGTTTGGCTCTCCTGGGAATCCTATCTGCAAGATTCTCTAATTCATCACGGTTGAAGTACCGTAAAAACTCATTAATAAGGTATGCAGCGACTGCTTAGTTCTAAAGACTGAAGTAGACTTTGGTGAGGTAAAGATTCGTCTTGAACTTCAGAGGTTGGAAATTGCCTTGGTATAATGATTCTGCTGCAAGAGAGTGTATAGTTGAGGTGCCGATTGGCCCGGTGCTTATGTAATCAAGTCACACCTGACTGGAATTGAAAGCTCCCTCTAAGAATCAACGACTGAGAGAAATCCCACCTCTTCATCTAATTATTCCTCAACATCGCAGCAATGGGCTGGTTTTGGGGCGCATCCGACGACAAAGATCCAAAAGCCTCATCCTCCAAATCTCAAGATCCTCTGCGCGACCTAGATCCTACTCTCCGCGACTTTCTAGCAAAAGAATCGCCTGTCAAATATGATTCCTCCAATCCGCCAGCAGAGTCGCAGACAAACGCGCCGGTAGCTTCGGAAAGCAAGTTTCCTGTTGCAGAAGCAGGTGAGGATAGAGGCGCAGCGGTCCCGAAAGAATCCCTTTACAAAGATGGGCGCTATGCGGATCTGTGGAAGACATACAGGCCACAGGCTGAAATAGAGGCAGAAGGGAAGTCGGATCAAGAAAAAATGCTGGATGTGCTGGAGGGCTACAAATACCGAAGGGCAGAGATCGGCAAGGTGGCTTTGGAGAATTGTGCACTGGAACAGCTGCAAGTCAGCGATTGCTTCACGAAAGGAGGCTGGTCGGCGAAAGCGACCATGTGCAGAGCAGAGAACAGGAAGTTCGAACGGTGTTATACTATGCAAGCGGTAAATATATTCCTCCGCCAAATTATGTTCCAAAGCTTACGTGGAATTTTTGCAGAAATTCCTCAAGGCCCTGGGCTACCTATCTACCTTTGACCGACCGCCAGAAGTCGACGAGAGGATTCAAATGCACGCAGATAAACTATACCATCAAATGCTAGAGCAGGAAAGTGCAATTGAGGCGGCAAAGGCAGAGGGGAGGCCTATACCCTCATTTCCACCACTCCTGGCCCCGAAACCGAAGGTTGAGAGCAAGGCGACGGCGTCACAGAGCACAGAGCCCAAGATGCCAGTGGAGATTGGAGATCTTCGAGAAAAGATTCAAGGACCTCTGCGGAAGAAGCTGGACACTTTGACTGGGGAGCAGCGTGATTTAGAAGAGGAGGCGATAAAGGCAGAAATCCAAGCTGGAACACAAGTGGCTGAACGTTTGAATGTCCTCAATAAACAAGCAGAGGAGGAGAGGAAGCTGAGAAGGGAGCAAGGCCGGGAAACACTTGGGGACAAGATATACTCGATATTCAGAGCGCAATGATGGGGTGGTTCGAATTCTCTGTCTGCATGTTGAGATCTGGTTGTGAAAGGACGAGTCCTGCATCTTACCAAGACACAGCTGTTCTGCGACGAGGCACACGAGGATTTTCCCTAAAAGGAGGACGAGACTGGACACTACAGATGGGTTCAAAATGCTGGGCGAGATGCCGTGGTGACCGGACCTTAACAAGTTGCACCCACTAGAATGGGTATGCGATCGTGACCGAAGCACGCCCAATTCCAGGTTCAACGCATCCCATTTTAAGGCGGCATGATAATTGGAGCTATGAGCGCGGCTTTACCTCGAGGCGGAATGGGATGGGGTTTTTGGTCATAAGCAAGCCTAGTCCTAGCCCGCAACTCATAGTAATGTATGATCTATGTATATTTATGTGATGTACAGTACAATAAACACTCACTACTCTTAAGTATCTATGCCTCTCTTTTGCTCACTGCTTCTTGACTCCAACTTGCTTCCCAACCCCAGGCCAAGTCTTGCGCTAGTCACGTGCCAGAAATCCACCTTTGTACGGGAAGGCCGTCACGATATCGATCTTTAAACCATATCATCAGTAACAACCACAGACCACCACGGTTTTCGCTCTTCATCAATATCTCCACAGTATTAAGTTTCTCACTCGGCGGCTGAGATTGAGAGACTATGGATGTCCCTATCGCTGCTAATGTCTTGGGCACAATTGGTGCAATCTGCTGGTCAATCCAGGTATGAATCGCCACCTGCACTCAGCACCTTACAAGGATCCGAATCAGCCCCCTTGAAAAGTGCTGTACCACATCAATGCCTTCTAACACCTGCCAGCTCATCCCTCAGATTATCATCAATTATCGCCGACATAACACCACTGGCCTGCAACGCTCCATGATGTTCCTCTGGGCGTGTGCCGGAGTTCCCCTAGGCGCATACAACGTCTCTGAAAATTTCAACATCGCACTTCAAGTGCAACCACAAATCCTCACCGTTCTGAGTCTGATTACCTGGATTCAGTGTTTTCATTATGATAGCGTAAAACACCCCACCATGAAAGCAGCCGCACTCGGCTAACAAACAGCACAGAAATGGAGTGTGATGAAATGCTGTGCAGTTGTGACATGTTTGGGAATTGGCTTTGGGGGAATAGAAGCCGCCTTAATCTTTGGCCTCAAGGTAGATTTGATGCAAACACTTGGTATGTTTCGTATGACTGAACGTGATTTAGGCTGCTATCAAGAATGGCACCCATTGGCCCGTAACGCTGATGGGAGTTGTGTCGACCGTTCTTCTATCTGCTGGTGTTCTTCGGCATTACTATGACATATATGTTCACAGAACTGTCCGGGGCATTTCATTCATCTTTGTAGGAATTGACGCAGCCGGAGATGTCTTCTCCCTAGTGTCCGTTTGTAAGTATCTCTGACCATGTTAATTTCCTATCGCTGATTCGGAAGTCTTTCAACCAAAGTTGGATATTCTCGGTATGGTCATATATGCAACAGAATTTGTGTTGTGGTGTGGAGTTTTTGCCTGCGGCGGATACTTCAACCTTCTTCCGTGGGCGCGACAAAGGTTGAGTAACCGGTCGCTCAGGAGACAAGAGGAAGCCATTGGACAAAACCTTGGTGAAAGTTTTCCACGTGGGTTGGCCGGAGCAGACATTTCACTGCACCAGATCGGATCCTCGACTTCTGT
>JAAMPI010001425.1:0-14600 GCA_013054445.1 Cudoniella acicularis | reverse complement strand
CCTAAATAGTTAATATATCTAGTTAAATAGAAATTATATATATTACTATTATCTTAATTAACTCGATATTTTCTATAAAGCTTAAAACGCTCTTTTATATTAATATTAAGAAAATTAATATCGCTATATTTAAGGCGTTATTTTATATAGTTAAGGATTTTATATTTATATTAATCTATATCTAAATTACGAGAGTTATAGTCGATTATTAACTTTAAGCTAGGCTTAGACAAAAGTCTAATAATAGTACTTTTAGTAATTTTAATAATATCCTCGCTCTCTTCTTAATATTATCGAAACTCTTAGGCTATAGATTTTTAAATAGAAGTACTATCGAATTTATTATAATAGTTCTCGTTAGTTAAGTCGATAATAGTTCTAGCTAGTTCTTAGACGAGATACTCTTTAGTCCTCTTTCTGATATAGCCTAGTAATTCCTTAACTTTAGCTAGTAATACCTTCTTAATATCGGCTTTAAGAGAACTCTTTATATTATTAGCGGGGCGCGTCTTTATAGTCTTCTCTTTTCTAGCCTCTATAAGCTTTTTATTATAATCCTTAAAGGCCTTACCTATTTTAGTTTCTTAAGCCAGACTTAAAGAATCCTTTTTATTTCTTTTCTCTAACGCTCTCGGAATAGCGAAGTAGATATTACCTTCCCCTAGAAAGTCTAAGGCTTTATATAATACTTTATCTATATTATTAAAGATCTTTTCTAATATACTAAGAGATCTAACTATTATTCTAAGCTTATTAATCTCTAGCTCTCTAGGAGTCCTAATCTCTATTCGATCGAAATCTTTTTTTCTAATCTTAGTCTAAGCCTATTTAATATCTACGAATATAACGCTTAACTTTTAGCGCCTACCTTTCTTTATCGTATTAGGGTCTTAGATAAATCTAATACGTTTAATAATTCTAAGGTTAATAAGTCTAATAGCTTTAAAGAGTTTTAATTCTTTTATAAGGGTTCTTAGATATCTATAATATATCTTATTCGCTAGTTCTTAGCCTTTTATAAGGTATCGCTAAATCTACGTATAACTATATAGGTCTTTTATTTATTTATCTTCGATTTTCTTAATTAAGAAAAGCTTTTTATTTTAGGCTATCTTAAATATTATAATAGCCTAAGATAATTTAGAATAGGTTTTATTAAACTCTTTTTTATTTTAATTTCTAAGTCTTATCTACTATTTTTTTTTTAAAAATCGAACTATATAATATACGTATTACTAAACTTTTTAATAAACTAATTCGCCGTTTAATTATATTATAGAATTAGCTCGTACTTTAATTTAGCTAAGGCCTTCTTAATAAATATAATAATAGTATTTATTCTAAAGATAACACTTTCTATATATACTATACTAAATCCGCTAGCCGATATACTCGCTAGTCTAGACTCTAAGGATTTCTTAGCGTAGACTAATAATATTATATTAAAACTTAGCTTATTCTTTATCGGTAATAGTAAAGAGATATATCGACTCTTTTATTAAAGGTTCTTTAAAGACTTAATATTAGATCATAGTATAGAAGGTCTAGCCGTCGATTCTCTTTATAAGCCCGGCTTAAGAAGACTTAGTTTCGTCGATATAGTCTTTTCTAGTCCTAGCTATATAAAAGATATTCTATTTAACGAACTTATTATAAATCTCTTATTAAGCTCGGCTTAAAAAGACTTTTTAATAGGGGTTTCGACTTTTTAAGAAATTTTTAAAAGAAAAACCTAAAAAAGGAAATTTTTAGGCTAAAATCCCGGAAATTTATATATAGTTAATTTTATAAAAATAGAAAAAAGTATATAATAGAAAAGAAATATTTATATAAAAGAAATAGAAGACCGAGTATTTATAGGCTTAGCGTCTTATTCCTAGAATACGATATATAATAAAATAGTCGTAGTTAGTAAATATAAAAAGCTTTTAAAAGTAAAGCTATAAAGATAAAGTTAAAGTTTAAAGTTAAGGTTAAAATAAAGCTCTTTTAAAATAAATAAAATCCGTGTCGTAGTCGTCGTCTTTTTTCTTATTAAATATCGTCTTCTAGTATTAGGTAATAAAAAAAAATAAATATTATAAAAAAAAGAATATTAAGAAAAAGGGTTTTTTTATTAAAGTAACTTGTTTTTAAAGAAATAATAAAAAGAATTAATAGTTTTTCGAATTCTTTTTATTTATCTATTATATCGTCTTCTAAGAACCGAGTATATTTAGCCTTCTAGGCTTCTATAAAGGTTAGTAACGCGATTATAAGTTCTTTAGATATAGTTTTTTTTATTAAACTTCGAGTTTTTATTATTAATTAAGATAACTTATTATCTTTCGTAGAGCTCTTTTCTTATAAGTCGTTTCTTTTAGATAAGTTTATTTTATTTAAGTCGCTTTTAAAAATATTATCTACTAATATAAAGATATCCTTTTTAAAAACAAACTTCTTAAGGCGATTCCTAATATATAAGCCCTTTAAACAGATATTATCTATCTCTTCTAACACGTATATACCTTTTAAGATATCCGCTTCTTTTATACGATATAGTCTTTACTATTTAAAACTTAATTTAAGGTTAAAAGATATATCTATCACGTGTTTTAAATTATAGGCGAAGACTATATTATTTTTTCTAATAGACTTAGCTTATAGTTAATATATTTTATTAAATACTTTTTTTTTTTGAACTGTACAGATAGAGGATCTTGTGAAGTTCTGTGCAGAGAATGAGAATTTTGAAAACTTACATAATGTATCTGGCGCAGTAGGTGCACAACATCGCCATCGACACATTGCCTCCATCATTCCGAGTCTATCCTCGCTTTCCACATACTTGAAAACGTCATCAACATTTTGTCCACCTGTCCCCAAAACTTTCCATCCCTCAACCTCGCCGTCCCACGGGTTTGTAACAGTGTCAAACCATCCGGGCTGCTTTGCCTCAGCACCAACTGCAGGCATTGGCCCGAATGCTCGAGCTTGTGGAAACATAGCTGGGTGTATTGGCTGCTGAGGAAGACTGACGTTTGCGGGATCTGTGTAGCCTGGTAATAATGTTATCGGTAAGCTGGGTAGCAAAGTGGCAAGGAAGTCGTCAAAGTGTACTATCGGAGCTGGATTGTATGCGCTACTATCATAGCCATACTTTTTGTGGGCTGCCTTTTTTGTATTGCCGATAGTATCGTGAGAGGCAGCTTCACCATCTTGGGCAATTGAATTGCCAGCAATAATGAGCCTGCTGATATGGGAAACATTCTGTTGTGTGACTGGGTCAAGAGCTTCGCCGAGGAGAAATTCAGTGAGGAGATTGATTTCTAAAGAATATTCGGCATTGGTGCCGGAGAATTCGAGGCCTGAGATAATTGCAATCTTCTTGCCGTTGCTAACAAGAGTAGGCATTTCCATGTCCTCATCTTCATCTTCGTCTTTGATATTTTTGGCTGCTGGCAATTCTGAAGACTTCCAGCGCTCGGGTTGCGGTGGAAGATCAGGAACCTTCATGTCGACGACCTCGAAGTCTCCGTTGGCATTTTCGGTACCCATGACAGCTATGATGCAACCAGTAACGAGCATTTCGTGTGACAAAGGAGCCCCTATGAGTCGCAGCCTTCCAGATTCGTCTTCGAGCATGATGAGATCCTCTCCTGAGGGCGAAAGGTATTTTTGACGTGCAGGTGGTGCTGAAATCCAGTGCTGTTTTGATTAGCAAAGTGCAATCGAAGCTCGCCGTAGAAACTAACATCTTTTGATATATCATCTAGAATATTTGGTTTCAATGGCATCTCCATATAAATCGTTCCTGTCACCCAGCAGAGCTTTCCTTGTCTCACGTCCAGAACTCTCTCCATCTTCTGGACTGTTTCCCCGGCAATCTGAAATCCATCCCATGCATCTTCAGCAATTTTCTCGACTGCAGGCTTTAGTTTCGTCAATCGCAGAAAGTACATGTCCCCATATTGTTGTTGATAGTGCTTTTCCTTCGCAAGAGCGTAAGTTTCGAGGGGTTTGTAGGAGTTTGACACTCGTTCGAGGCTGGTGTATTTCTGGTCACTGTGGGGCAGGTCAATTATAATTTCAAGGGCAGTGTTCGCAGGACTTACGAAGGCGTATGAAGCAAACTTCCATGCTCCTCGGAGATGGCCATATTGCGAACAGTGTTGGTGGATGTCGAGGACTTTCAGATGGTGATTGAGGGATGGGTTGACGCGTTGGGGTAGGCGTCGCGCAGTTTTCGCGTAAAGCAGGCGCACGGACCACTTAATCGTCCCTTCCTTCTCAAGCACAACACTTCCATGGCTCTCTGGGAAATTAATAATAAGAGAAATTACTACTGATTTTGTAAAAACAAACGCTTGGAGCTTCATTTGTTGCTAAATAGATTTTCTCTGGCATCCTGCCGCATCACTTTGCAATTTCTGGTCTCGACCAAGACCTCGATCACTGCAAGGCCAAATCCACTTCACAGATTTTTAGCAGTGAAAACTAAATGTAATTGAAATAGCCCAAATAACCTCAAGTGACATTCCCGTGTTTTCTTCCTCAAACCTGATAGGATTGCAATCGCCTTAACTCAACGTACAAATACTCTATCTAAACTTCTAAATCTGGCGCTGCAGGCAAGCTTGCTTTCGAAAAGGTTTGCGTACACGTATGATTGCCGGAGAATTGATTCTGGGTGCTGGTTTGTGAGTTAAAATAGACCAGTAGCATGGGTAATGATATACGAGTAGTACAAATGATGAGAATAGCTCAAGGCAGGCACAATCTTGACTTCATATTACAAGAGCAAGTTGCGGCAAGACTTGCCAATTAGAGAGAAACATAGAGGGTGGGGTTTTGATTCTCAGAAAAAACATGACTTCGAGACAGTGATAAATTTAATAATGTTCATTCAACCCCCAGCTGTATCACTGGTTCATACCAAGCCAGATCGCACCTTTATCAAAAGGGAAACAAACTGTTAACTATTCTAAAGCGTCCTAGCGTACACATAAACGAAGCAAGGAAAACTGGGTACCGTATTAGGGCTCTCAGATGCCATCAACACACGCTATGCCAGGAAAAGCAGATCTATACAAAAGAAAAGAGACCATGTTCGCCTTTCCCCCTTTAAACTGTAATCCTTGTACTTCTCTTCTCGTTATATTCCTAATCTTTTCTTCTCGCAATAACTGGGGAGCTTGGCTTCTTGGTCACCGCTAGCCCAACTGGCGAGGGTAAGTGCGGTGGTGTAGCCCATGACTATGAGCCCGAAAACACAGAGAAGTACATCTGCTGCTTTTCGGAAGTTGGTCTTTGCGACGCCGCGCATGTGGAGCATTGGCTGGAAAAGTTAGTACTAATCATTGGAGAGGGTGAAATGCTTACTGGATAGATATAGACGAGTGGCACGCAAGCAAAACTGCCTACGACTGACACGAATTTATCAAGATCATTGGCTCCAATCCATGCAATAGCGGCGCAAAGCATCACAACAAAGAATCGGAAAACATTTTTCTGCCATTTGATGAAAGGATTGTACTTTCCACTTCGAGTGAAGAGTTCGTTCTCCGTAATTCTGATTGCGGGGAATATCTGAAGCGGCGTGGATAGCAGGATAGCAACAGAGTAAAGAAACTGAACACCGTTGACAACCTTCGAGTCCTGAGGCATGTTGAGGATGACCACGGTCTCGGTGGCAGATCCATAGGCGGCGTAAGACAACGCTCCCATTGATATGAATACCACAGAAATAATGATCATCATTAGAGCAAGGACCCCAGGAAACTTCTTTGGGTTTTTCATCGACTCTTGGATCGGAATGATCAAGCCAATACCCTCAAAGGTAAAGATGGCAGTTCCGATAAATAAAGTCCAATCCTTTGGGTTGAAGTTGACGATATCAGCCACACCATGTTGATTCACGATTGTGAGGATATCATAATAGTAGAGGTAGATGAGGCCGATGAGGATAAAAAGATCGGCAATCAATGCTGTGAATCCAAGCTTGCTGATGTCTCGTAGCAGCGAGAATGGTAGAAATATCGCCATTTGCATCAGAATCAGCCATTGAATGTCGATATGAGTTTTGCAATTGGAGACCGCAAGAATAAACGCTTGAAGGTTCTCAGATGTGAAAACTATGTAGGCGGCCACGAACCCAATTTGACTGATCACAATTGAGAAAAGAATCGTGTTTCGCATCCATCGGCCATAGAGGATACCACCGATGTCTCCGAAAGAGCCGTCGACTTTTAGGCGGGTGTTGACCAATAGCACAAAACAGTAATAACTTAACGCAGCAACGAAGACTAGTACCAAATTGCTGAAGAGCATTCCTCCATTGAGGTATGCCTTGGGGAGGAAAAGTACTCCTGTGCCAACGAATGATTTTAGAAGCAAGAGCAAGGCTCCCGTAGGGCCAATGGTACCGGCGACATGGCGATCTTTGCGCTTTCGCTTTCGTCGACCAGGTGTTAAAAGAGCACTATCTTCCATAGGTTCTCTCTCCGACTCGCTTCCCTCTTCTCCTGCCTCGAACAAATCCGACGAGAAGTATTCATCCGGCTCCAGGACTTCGTCGTCTTCCTCCAACTCTTCACCCGCAAAATGCCCGTATATTGTCAAGAATTCGATAAAGTTGTTTGTCAGCATCTTTGGACCCTGTCTGCGTCTCGAAGCCAGTCCAACACCTTCCTCGGAATCAACGCCGTCCTCGCTTTCGGGGCCTGGGCTTCCAGCTGCGCGCCGAAGAAAATTTCGACGAAAGCCACCGGGCACTTTGATGGACTCTATGTTTAGGGTTTCATCCTCGGGATATGGTCGAGACAAGTTGAAGCTCATGCTTCTTTGACCTTTCCCACGGCCATGGGCTCTGGCCTGCGCTTCCTCTGTCCACTTGTATATTGGTCTGGTAATATCTCCTCCCTGAAGTCGCAAACTCGAAAATTCGTCGTCGTCTAGCCCAGGTGCTACATGATCGCTGGCTTGCTTGGCTTTACCAGCAGGGGAACCGCCCCGAAGCGACATTGGCTGCCCAAAGATCCCATCTTGATGGGTATCTGTTGATTGTGTTGTTTCCGAAGGCTGAACTAGATGTCGTTTTACAATTTCTGGATCTTCATATGCGTTCGGCCCAGCCCACCCAGTTCCGCCTTGTACCGACCGCCCTCTGGCGTCAAACGACCCATAATTGCTCTGGGACCCCGATCCTGATGTATGATGTATCTGGTGGGCAGCAGTAGATGGGGATAGTGGTCGAAGAGGAGGAGTACCGAATTTAGGTGGTGTATGCCCAAATGAGTCCGACAAAGCTGCTGCGAGAGCGGAAATGCCAGGCCCAGGTAAGGAAGAGTGGGGTGCTGGCCCTGCGAGGGGAGTTAAACTCCCAGGCTGATGTGCATCATTTCCCACTTGGTTGGGTGTAGGTATTTGACGAACTGGTGGTGTGCCTATGGTGTGCGAAGGTACGGGAGAGGCAAGTCGTGCTGTTGATGCTGCTCTAGGAACAGGACTGCCAGAGGAGCGTCCTCTGAAGGAGCCTGGAGAGGACGACATTGGTACTGGCAGAGGTCGAGAGGAAGAAGCGCCATCTTGAGGGGCCGCCATGGTCGTCTTTAATGCGTCTGGGCGAGATGGCTGTCGCAGGACAGAAGAAGCTGCCTTATCTCATTATCGTGGCTGGTGAAAAGGAAAAAGTAACTATATCCGGCCGCAAGTTAGCAGGTGCGGGTGAAGACGTGAATCTTGGTGTGGGCTGTGAATCACTGGGATCACATACAGCGGGCTGCAGAACTGCAGACTTTCGAAGTGAATTTGCTAAGAGAGAAGAGATGAAGTGATGTGAGCTGATCTACGAAGCAGCTTGTGAAGGGTCTTGAGCTTTCATCACAGGTTCTCCAACCCTGTCAACAGCCGTCCCGTGATCGTCCAGGGGACCTGGCCTTAACAACCAATCAGCGCGGGGTTTTTGCAGGCCTCGGGCTAATTTCTTGCCTCGTAGGGACGAAGCCACAGTATAGGCCTTGTGTCTGGGTCATCTTGTGGGGGCCTGCGCTATTTTATTTGATGTATACCGTCAATTCCCGCTCTTCGTAGCTTCTTCCCCTTACCTCTGGCCCTCTTGTCATTTTTTAATCTGTCATTCAATACTTTTTAAAGTATTGGAGCACGGCTGCTGACCTTGAAAAGTCTTCTCAAGGTTTTCCAGCCGAAGCTGTCCCACATGACGTCTAGCATGCAGAGCTAGCAGCAGGACGCGTGAAGAAACTCCAAACTCGTCCTGAGTCGTCCACCACGCTTCTGAAGGGCAATCCTGGAACTCCACAATGCTGCTTGGCAGCCAACGACGTTCTTAACACAAATTGAGATTGCTCCGGTCCTGGGGTGTTCGTGATAGTTCTACGTTTTTCATATAGAAACATGCTCGGTCTAGGCCAACGTCCTTCCAAGTCCACGCGCGAGCATTCCAATTTCCAATCTCGGACTGCCACAGACGATGCTGGAGAATTAAACCGCCGCTTTTCGAATTTGGAGCACTACCAAGATAGTTCAGGACCTTCAGACTCCAATCCTTACGAACCAGCAACTAATGGGTCGACGCCTACCCCTCGGAAACATTCCCTTACAAAGCGAATATTCCACCTTCATTCAGACGACGAAGAAAATGGCTACAATACACAAGATGTGCGGAAGGGCTCAATCACAGACCGGCGGAAATCCCAATCTGCGAGTGCGGGCGAGGAATCCTTAACAATTCAAGTGCATAATGAAGCCGAGAGCAAGAGAGCAAATGGAGATTCTTCTGTCCTAAGGCCTGGTCTCGGTCCTCGACCCGTTGGTGGCAGTGAGAAGTTGGGAATGTTCTCTGGGGTCTATGTGCCAACCTGCCTGAATGTTCTTAGCATTCTCATGTTTTTGAGATTCGGGTTTCTATTAGGTCGGTCCATTCGCTGCGCATAATCAGACAACCAGATTTGTCTACCCAAGTTCAAGTGGACCGTTAAAGACATCAAGCGGCCTCAATTAGCTTCTCAATGCTAGAATTCGTGCTATTGCGGTGCAAACATCAGCAATTGCTTCCCGCTCGCTGCTATTGGCACACAAACTTGACTGTTACTGACTGATTCTAGGCCAAGCTGGCGTCCTAGGTATGATGGGCATGTTAATTGCCTCCTACGCAATTAACCTCATTACAACATTCTCCCTGTCCGCAATTGCATCCAATGGAACTGTTCGAGGTGGAGGAGCATATTATCTGATCTCGAGATCTTTAGGCCCCGAATTTGGAGGTTCCATAGGAGTTGTATTTTACCTCGGATTTGTTTTCAACACGGGAATGAATGCCGTTGGCTTGATCGACTGCATCAAACTAAATTTCGGCTCTGTTTCTGGTAATTGGTCGGATATTCTCCCAGAGAGCGACTGGCATTTATACCTGTGGTCGACAATCGTGTTAGTAATATGCACTGCCATCTGCCTGGCTGGTTCTTCGATCTTCGCTCGTGCCAGTAATGGATTGCTGGTCATACTGTTGATTGCTACTCTCAGCATTCCCCTCTCTACTCTTGTAGTTGCTCCATTCGAGAGCAGAAAATTGGGCATTGAATATACTGGGCTCAGCTGGACCACTTTCCGGGGCAATATGAAACCTCAACTTACCAGGGGCGCTGCCGGAAGTCAATTGAAGGGGAAAGAGACATTCCAAGATTTGTTTGGGATTTTATTTCCTGCAACAGGAGGCATATTTGCTGGTGCCAGCATGTCTGGTAAGCTTATTTTCACACTAATTTTCTATTCCTTTTCCATGAGAGCCGAAAGTCTGGGAGCTGTCTGGGGAGCCTTTCCTGGTTGTCATTATCTCCTACACCGCTTTAATGGCCAAATGCACTCTCGATTTGTAGCCGCACCGGGGTCTAGGAGTTTGGTTGGTCCGAAAGGCGAGGATCACCGTGCTCGTGCGGGTTATTATGGGCATGGCCATTAACGCGGTGTAGAACTTATGTCGGAGGAGCCATGACAGCTCTCGACTCCTTTGTATATTTCTCACTTTTACAGTGCTAATTCGTTGGACAGGAGATCTGAAAAATCCTAGCAAATCAATCCCCAAAGGAACACTATATGGCTTGGGTACAACTTTTATTCTGTATACACTCGTTATCTTTGCCATGGCTGCAACAATTACCAGGTCATCGTTTGTTAGGAATACCAATGTCATCCAGGAAACCAACATTTCAGGCCTGGTTATTCTAGCTGGAGAATTCGCAAGTTCTTTCTTCTCTACTTTGATGGGTTTCATTGGTTCAGCGAAGCTTTTGCAAGCTTTGGCAAGAGATCACCTCGTACCTGGATTTTCAATTTTCGGACAAGGAACGAAAAAGGGCGATGAACCGACCTACGCGATTATTATGACCTATATTGTGGCCCAAGCTACAATGCTCTGCAATCTTAATCAGATCGCGTCTTTCGTCACCATGACTTATCTAGTAAGTTGTCCTATACGGTCAAGCATCTGTAATAGAGGATGGTTATGTGGAGTCTGGGACTAACATATCCCAGATGACTTTCCTTGTGATGAATCTGGCTTGGTAAGGCTTATTCTCATACTAATTTGCTATTTCTTTTTGGTATGAGAGCTGAGAGCCTGGAAGCCGTCTCGGCTCCTAAGACAACGGCTCCCAAGACGGCTCCGAAGCTCTCAGCTCTCACCTCCTTTATATATTCCTGGCTTTTACAGTGCTAATTCGATTTTAGCTTCCTTCTTAAGATTAGCTCAGCCCCCAACTTCCGGCCCTCATTCCATTTTTTTAATTGGCAAACAGCTTTAGCGGGTACCATTGTATCGGGAACTGCCATGTTTTTCGTGGATGGAATTTATGCTACAGCTTGCGTGGGAATTCTCATTGTTATATTCCTTATTATTCATTACGCAAGTCCGCCGAAGTCTTGGGGCGACGTTTCACAAAGCCTTATCTATCACCAAGTCCGGAAATACCTCCTCCGACTAAAGCAAGAGCACGTTAAGTTCTGGCGTCCGCAGATCCTGCTGTTCGTCAACAACCCCCGTCGCCAATATAAACTCATACAATTTTGCAATTCTATGAAGAAAGGAGGATTGTACATATTGGGGCATGTTATTGTCACGGACGATTTTGGTGGCTCTGTACCGGAGGCTAGACGTCAGCAAGCAGCATGGACAAAATACATCGACTTCTCCAAGATCAAAGCATTCGTTAATATCGCTATCTCTCCAGGTCTGGAATGGGGTGTTAGAAACATCTTACTGTCTAGCGGATTGGGCGGGATGAGACCCAACATTGCAGTAATGGGTTTCTATAATCTTGACGAGCTCAGAAGAAAGCAGCCACTAATTGATATTCCTGAAATGCTATTAAGACCGGCCGGTATACGAGAAGCTCTAGAACCAAAAATACCCCGGAGACGCCCTCGCCGTGACAGCAAGGATGCAAAAATGGAAGGCGTACTGCCAACTGACGCATGCAAAACAGAGGATATGATGAGCGTAACGAGTTACGTTACTGTGCTTGAAGATCTCCTCTTGAGATTGCAGATCAATGTTGCGGTTGCAAAAGGATTCCAAGATTTGGAATTTCCTCACGCCAAGGGAGAACGAACAAAGAAATATATCGACCTTTGGCCGATTCAAATGTCAGCTGAGATCGCTGCAGAGGGTAATAATAAGCAAAATGTGCTCACCACGAATTTTGATACATGTAAGTCTTAGATACTTCCTAATTTTTCGATTATCCTTACTGATGACTGAACCACAGATACGTTGATTCTGCAACTCGGTGTGATTTTGAATACCGTGCCTTCATGGAAAAAGGCCTATAAGTTGAGGGTTGTCGTTTTTGTTGAATACGAATCGGATGTCGAGGAGGAGCGTGGAAGAGTTAAATCTCTTCTCGAAAAATTACGAATCGAGGCCGAAGTTCTTGTCTTGTGGCTTGCATCTGGAGATCTACCTACCTATGAAATCGTTGTCAATGGGGCCACTTCAGGCAAAGAGCATGAAGAGGAAGTTGAAGAATGTTTGAAAGGCCAGGTGTGGTGGGATGAAATCCAAAGGCTGCGAGGAAACCGAGGCGGGACTTCCGCGACCGAGGATCTTGCCGAAATCGCCAATATTTTCACTGGGTCTCTTTGGCCTTCTTCTTTTCATCAAGGGCCCCCTACCAAGCGCTTCCTCGGGCTTCGGAGACTATTAAAGAAACCGAAAAGAAGGCACACTATGAGCGGAATATCCAAATTAGGAGTCAACCTTGGTATGCGCACACATCGTTTATCACCAAATATACTTCGAGATCATGCAAGCCACGGAAGTGCTAGTGAGGATTCTGGTAGCGATTTGGCAGAGGAAAGCGACTCGGAGGTTATCAACGACGATGATCTAGAGTACAATAGTGATGCTAGAGAAAGCGCTGCAAGTGAAGGAGATATAGACAATTTTCAGTCCGAGAGCGACTCGCCATTGCATAGTCCCTCTGCAAAAATTGTCCGAAGGAGGAGCCACGGCGACAGCATGAGAGGTCCACCCCCTTCAAAGAAGTCGACAGGCGAAAAGGAGATCAAAATTCCCGAAAACACTCCGAGAAAATCTTCGGGTTCACCTCGCGAAATTTCTGGCAATATATCATCAACTTCGGCCCCGAGTTTGCTAGCAGAATCCGAAGGTCGGAGCCGAAAACTATCCTCGGTCTCAAATTTGACCACATCTCTCAGAGAAGAGTCCGAAGCCTCCGGAAGCAGACCTGCCTCCCAGCAAGAGTCCCACATTGTCCAACCTGAAAATACCAATCGACCAACCTCAGGACGCTCTGAACCCCCGAGCCTGTCCCGTCATGCTTCCATGCCCAAGTTCTCTAGCAAACCGGTCCCGATAACTCGTGTAGCCACCGAGGATGGCCCAGGACCTAGCATTATGTTCACAGACACGCCTTCCCCTCCGCCACGTCGGCAACGACATCTGCCATCTGCATACCAGTCTTCCTCCAACTTGCCCGACCACATCTCCGAAGTGTCCGAACCCGAAACCCGCCCAGTGAACTCTCGGCGGGGGTCCACATACTCGACCCAAAGCTTACCACTTTCTTTCAATGACCTGCCTTGTCGAGCACAGCACTTAATATTGAATGAATTAATGAGACAGTATAGTAACAAAACGGCTGTAATGTTTACGACACTCCCAAGTCCAATAGAGGGAACATGTAAAAGTTTGGAGGCTAGTGCAAGTTATCTTGGGGATTTGGAGGTATTGTGTAAGGGTTGTCCACCTGTGTTGCTGGTGCATAGTAATAGCATGACAGTTACCATGAGTTTGTAGGTAAGGAAATTAGGTTTCATGGGGAAAACGTACATATGGCGATGTTCTCTGGGTGGTCGAGATTGGATAACTCAGTGTTGGCATTGATTTGTTGTTTGTGAATACTGTAGGCCGTACATATCTTAGAAGTTCAAGTATATAGTTAACCTTTCGGTTCCTTCTGGTAACTCGTACAGTAATACACCGAATGGGAATCCTATTCTACCAGACCCTTTATTATAAGTTGCTTCATATTTTACATCTAATCCCCATTTCCCCATTTCCCCATTTTAGCCCGTTATATCCCAATATTTACAGCCCCCGGCATCCAGCGTTATGGCAGCACTCCTGCACTTAACTTTTATCACCAGGATTCGGCATCCCATCGCCACTCCTACTGTGATATTGCTTCCTCAGAAATTGCTCAACCTGCACATCATGATCTAGTCTATTTGGCGGTCCATCAAGCTTCGGCTCGTTATTCGGTTCCCCTTGTTCGAAAGCAGCTTGTTGTAATGAGCTGACGCCGGGAATATATGAGCACGCTTGCACAGTTAGCTTTCTGTTTCCGTTTTCCGTCCCTACATCCCACTACCAATTCCAAAGCTCTATCTTATAGTGGAAAGCGGGAAAACCATACCCTTCTCAACATAACTCTCTCCCTTCTCCGGTTGTTTCGTCCCCCCATGCGCAGCTTGATTCAATTGATCCTTGTAATCGCCCTTCTTGAAAGTATTGCCATGTGTATCTTTCGCGAAATTGGCTGCGTTTTTGTTGGGATCGTAGTCTTCGCCGGTGTTTTGGGAGGAGGATGAAGGCACGACTGTGTTAACTACGGCCGAGTAGGCATTTGAGGCACTGTTTTTGAGGCTTTCGGCCGTGGAGGGTTGGTGGGACATCGTTTGGTTGTGTGATTGGGAAACTGCTGGATGACGGCAAGTTGGTGAGGTGGTGTTTGGCGATGGGGTTTGGAGAAGGGTTTCTACACCTGGTTTCGCGGTTTTTGCAGTGACATGAAAGATTGATTATTGTCAATTGAGAAATAGAAGTGGAATCGAAATCTCACCAAAGAGCTCCAGTAGGCATTTCCTGCTTACGAACCTACTGACAGAAGTCCGTGCGTTCAGGGCATCAACAATATAATCTATTAATTAATTACCTATAGACCACCCAGAACGCTTAACTAAATCATGAACCCAATACTCTTGCTTCTCAATTAACCCATTAATCCATTCTTGTGGGATTTTATCCCATTCCTCCTGTACTACAGCTTGCATTTCAGCCTCATTTGTAGGCTGCCTTTCCC
>JAAMPI010001424.1:0-14614 GCA_013054445.1 Cudoniella acicularis | reverse complement strand
TTTATAGGCGGGAAAGGCAGCCTACAAATAAGGCTGAAATGCAAGCTATAGTATAGGAGGAATAGGATAAAATCCTATAAGAATAGATTAATAGGTTAATTGAGAAGCAAGAGTATTGGGTTTATGATTTAGTTAAGCGTTCTAGGTGGTCTATAGGTAATTAATTAATAGATTATATTGTTGATGCCCTAAACGCACGGACTTCTGTTAGTAGGTTCGTAAGATGCATTTTATTTTAAGCCACAACTAGGATTCTGGATAAATAGAGGGATTTTACTTGATTAATTAGTTTCTTAGGTCTTAAAAGAGCTGATACTCGTCTGAATTAAAGTGCGTTGCTGCCGTGGCGCAACACTCCCTGTGTTCCAGGGTGCGGATCGCTAAAATTACAGCGCACTCCACACTGTAAGATAGCCCGTTATTCATACCGGACTGCGCAATAATCACTTGACAAATCCACAGACTTGCAACCCTTCGTACAATTTGAAACTTAACAAAATAAGATTTTTGAGTCAACAGATAAGGGCAGTTCTTTCAATACTGAAAAATATCTCATTGTTACTTTTAGTATTTGAAGTGATCTTGCTTGGCAACGGAACCCCTCGAGAGAAGAAACATTTGCATCATATGCTGCACAACAACAGCAATTGAGATCGCGAAATATGAACCTTGAAATACTTAATTCTTAAACCATAGATACTTCAGCTCTGCTCAACGAAATTAAAAATGTTAAGAATGGAGTAGCACTCGAAAAAGAGGAAGATATGCTAATTTTGAAGGGCCACTCGCTAATTTACAGGGAGTGAGCCCTAGAGCTTACGAGTTAGTGAGGAACAGGGAGCAGTCGGCATTATCTTGCGCCACCAAATAACCCATTTTCTAACAGCAATCAACTGAATAGTGATTTAAAAAATTCCTAATTTCACGGGCACCAGATTTCTGTAGCTACATAGCAGCTTTTCAATTAATAAGCATAAAAAAAAAAATCGCGCGCCGGGGCCGCAAGTTCAGGGTACAAGTCCCTGTAGTTTAGCGAACGATGGCGCTATCGCCATTCTGGCTCACAAAGTCGCTCAAAACACTTGAAAGGTATCAAATAACCACAAGGTTAAAGTTTTCGATAATTGAGGATTTGTGATAAGACGGTAAATTGAATCGGGGTTAATTCATTCTCATTGCAATAATGATCTACATGAAGAAATTACTTGAAAGTGTTTTGTGCATTTTCAGAGCATAGAAGTCCGTACAACTATAATTTGGCGAACTTGCCGCTAATTCTAAGGATCAAAAACATATTTGAAAAGCATTTCCGTCATATAGGAACTAAGGGAAGTAGTTATAAGACTTCATAGTAATTGATGAATTCAATAACGTAGAAGATAGTCACTGAAATATCTACGAAAGCTATATCGCCATTAGGCCAGAGGGAGCGGGGACGTCGGAATTGCACAAGGGTAGTTAAAAATACTTAGGTACTACACCCCGGTCGATTTCCCTGGAACTCGTTTTCACATGTACAATAATTTAGGGTAATTAAATTTTCGATTAGACTCCAGAGCCTAGCTGAGAGCCTAGTGAGTTATTGTAGCCAATGAAAGAGTTACATGCAGATTCGACGTGGCTCCTGCAGTCACAGCCACAACCCAAAATCCGTCTGCCAGCCTCGCCGAGCTGAAGAGAAACCAACACGCTTCAAAGTCTGGACTTCGACGGATTTTGCCTACCCTTTTGGCGTTCATTCAATATCACGACAGCCCCGGATATCGCCCCATGTAACCTTAGTGAGGCTCTGGGATTCTGATTAACATCAAATCTCAATACTCCATGTCCCAAATTGCTTGAGAGATTAAAAGAAGAACCCGGGGTTACCAAATAAGACTGAACCTAAGTTTAAAGCCCGTTGGCCTAATCATAAGTAAGATTTACGAATACCGACTGATCGACCTCAATGGGCCTGCCATTCGGTTGATTCGACTTCTCCAAGGAAACTTTACGGACGAAATTTGGTGCGAGTTGTTTGAGGGATATATCAACTAGTGCGTTTACCTCACCTATTAACTGTGATTTTTATCATCGGAGATGTCGAAACAGGTCTTGAGAGCAGCAAACTATCTCTAAATGACTCCAAGATTCAGACCTTGACTCCTCAGCTCCTAAACATCTTTTAAAGTCCACACTAACTCGCCTATAGAGGTATGAATATTCTGCGCCTGATACTTCGTTCATTCGAGAGTCGAGCTTCTGGGAGTATTTTGTCAATAGTCGAGCAGAATTCCCCTGAATGGCTTGGACAATCAGGGCTCGGCTTCTGAAATATCTTTGAAAGGACCCTACTGATTTGTTTATAAATGCGAAGATGGCATACCCTATGATGCCTTGTCATATACCTAGGGAAACAGCAAAAAAACAGGAAGCATTGTGGTCGATAACAAAACAATGCACGTCACCTCAAACCTACTTGAGGCGCTTGAAATTTACGTCTTGAAAGAGGGGACTGAATTCTGTGGATCGATGCTGTGTGTATTGATCAGAAGAACGATGCAGAGAAGGGACATCAAGTTAAGCAAATGGGTAAGATATTCAACGAGGCTGAATATGTTTTGGTGTGGTTAGGCGAGGCAACAGAAGAGAGCGACCTCACAATGGATTTTATGAAGAAACTAGCTGGTAACACCGGAGGCGATTGGAGAAGTCTGGCCCTAGCTAGACTACGATTCGAAAAAATACACTTGACTGCGCAGCGCGAAGGAGTGGCCTTCATGCTAAGTTGACCTTGGTTTCGAAGAATTTGGATCTTACAAGAAGTTGCTAATGCTCGAGTCGCTAAAGTATGCATATTCTCGATTTCATGTTTTGCTTTTAAATCTCTTCCAATCTTTGGCCCCTTTATCATTTTGCCTTCCGAGTGTCTCACAGATTTTAAGCTATTCAAATTCAATCAGACTTACTAAGTAATATTAACCCCGCGATTTTCTAGGTCCTCTATGGTCAAAAGTCTATTTCCTGCCGAATTTTCGCTCAGGCTCCGTCTCTGCTAGGATTTCGACCCCCGCCCCATTTCCAAGCCGCTCTCGACATAATGCCAGGCTTCTCGCGGAAAGAGTCTTGGTGGGGCCAAAGGCGTAGCCTTCAGACTCTATTATTTAAATTTCATGAAAGCCAAGCGACTTATGAGCGGGATCTTATCTATGCTTTACTGGATATATCTTCAGATGCACACAGCAGTAGCATATTAGTTCCGGATTACACGAAATCGTTGCAACGGGTGATCTAGGACACTAGATTATTCTTACTATCCGAATCAAATGAAGATAATCCATATCACAAGTTTCATTGAGGTTCCAGGAAGGGACATGGCCACAGTTCTTACTGAGCCTGAATTTAGTAAACAGCGAGTTACTCAGAATTGCATCTAAGAAGGGATTGGAAGATGTCAAGCTACTGCTAGAGATGAGGGGAATCGAAGTAAATTCGAAAGTTGACTCAGACTGCGCGTCACCCCTCCAGCGGGCAGCAAAGAACGGGCATCTGGCGATCGTCCAGCTTCTGCTTTTGAACGGGGCCGATATTGGGTCACTTGGGTGCAAGGATCAACACATACGGACGCCACTATCCTGGGCAGCGGAAGGCGGATTTGAAGCCGTGGTCAAGATACTACTCGATTTTGGTGCCGCGTTCGAATTAACTCCTTTAAGGTGGACCAACTTGCTATCATACGCAGCTAAGAGTGGGCAAGAGGGCGTTGTTCGATCCTTACTCGAAGAATTTTCTAGACTCAAACGGGATGATACTCATTATTTTGGGGTTCTTCTGTGGGCAAAGTTTGACGCAGCTGAGAGAGGACAAACGACTTTCATCCAGATGCTGGTCGAGCTTGGACGTACTGCGGAGGCTTCATCATGAGAGGAAGATCATCAGCTTGCCGTGTCCCTCCCGCTCAGTGAGCCATTCTGTTGTCTCCGGTGTAGAGTAGAGTAGGCATGGAAAGCCGAACTCTTGAAGGATCTTTGAGCATAAAGAAATAAATTGAAATTGAAATTTAGATATTTTATTGAAAAGTTATAAAACACCAGTGGAAAAAAGGCGCTAGCTATAGTACACAATTTAGTTCGTATAATAACAAGTTGCGCAAAAGGCAAAGGAATATATTGCGACTAACATTTGTAGTCTTTCTTTTACTCCATCAATACGTCCTCACCTTATTTTTTTCCAGCATTAGAAACCACATCCTTATGGCCAACCCATCAACTCTAAAAAGTACACCCACACCCCATATATTCCGTTGTAAAACATGTCCCATTGACACCACCACACCCCGTACAAGGCCCTAGAATAAGTCCACAAAGCGTCTGACAAGGACATCCTTTATTAGGCCCCTCGGTGCATTGTCCATACGGTGAATACTGACTGTTGAAGCCGGAGCAGTCGGTGCTATTGCAGGCTGCGAGGGTCGCGGCCGTTGTACAAGCGGATAGGGGTATGGCAAGGGTGGCGAGGATGGAAGGTAGGGTTGTAGTTTGCGCGGATGAGGTTGCGGCTATGGCAAGGTTGAGAGAAGAGGTAGTTGTGGTGAGAGATGATGTCGGTGTTGGGGTTTGAGAATTTAGTGTGTTGGTGGTGACTGAAAGAATCGAGGTTTGCGGCACATTCGATGCCTCAGTTGCTGGTGATGCGGCCGAAGTACTGCGAAGAGTTAATTCCTGCAATAAGCATAACAATGGAAAGCATACCTTTTGTTTGATGCTTGAGAAGCTTTGTGAGATAATAATACAACTCCGCATATTAACGCAATAATCACGATACTGCCGAAAACACCCCACAAAGTCCAGAATAACCGACGGCGAATACCAAACGTATACCTTCTTTTATCGGTATCAGGAAGGGCCTCCTTAGGAGGGGAAACGGGAGACACTTCCTGGTGAGATGAGTCGACCATCCTTACGAATTCTTTTTCAGGCTGGTAGAATTCAGGCGCATTGTATATCACTGAAGGACGAGTCTTGAATTGAAGACCTTCATGAATCGGATATGAGGACATTGTGGAAGTCAAATAAAATTGTAAGGGGAATGGCTAATTTAAAAGCTCCAAAGAGACAGCACGCTGATGGTAGTAAATAGGTTGTAACCCTTCAACCATATACCTAGAGTACTTCCTGTGAGGCAACCAGTAGCACAATAGAAGGCTGGAGGAAGCTATCGGGTTTTTCAGGCTGCACTTCTTGGACTGCGGCTGACTTTGGGGCACCTCGAAAGGTAATAGAGAATTTGGGGGCAACCGGCTCTAAGACCCTTGATTAAGGAGTCAGCCTCCACTCGATGGCGATTGGCGCTCGATTGAAGAAGCAGCTTTGAGATATTCTTGGGTCAGAATGCGCCACTTGCACGATGTTCCTAACCTCGCTATTAATGCTTTCTATGTAGATCAAACAGATCAACCCCCACTTTTTACCCCAAGACTAATTCTTACCGAGAGAGCTCATGAAAGAATTATGATTCCATATCGCGAAACTCGAACATGTGCAGAAGTGGGGAGAAAGTCATTGGGTGTATTAGGGGAAATTGAAGGGTTGGGCATCCAGGTTCACCCCAAACAAGCGTGGAAGAAAAGGGCGTAATATCGAGATTTGACGCTTTCAATGTTAACAAGGCGCGTAGAATGCCATCTGGAGATGGGGGGAGTACAACGGGGTTCGCATTCAAAAACAAGTTCAAGGCTGGGTAAGGGCGGTTAAAATTGGGATTTCGCGAGCTGAGATGCAGTGCAATCCCAGAAATTTCTACCAAAATTAGAAGACCCCGCATTAGTTCATGAACGAGTACTTTCTCGCCATATCCTATTGTAATGCCGCCCCCAATCTTCCAGGCGAAAATCGTGGGGCCAGTCATAGCCTTCTTCCAGTATTTTCTTAACTTTCAGATACTGAAATTGTCAGCGATGCCTAACTTGAGTTTTCACAGCAGCTAGAATAGAGAAATACGAGAAATACCTCAACTTTAGTAAGGCAGAAAATCAAGGATTTGAGTCCGAAGAGGATGAAAGGAATAGCAAGAGCTGACAGTAAACCACTTGGTCTTCATTTTTAACAATACGATGATGAAGTGAGGCAAAATCAGAACATACACCTTCATCCTGTCGTGTAACAATATGCCTGTCACCTTCCTTTCCACACGGAATCCACTCCAAAGTTCGGAACTTGTTGATAAATCGGCGAAGCACAGTAGGTGCATCTTCTGGTTGCACAAGTCCGGCAGTGCCAGAGGATTGAGGAATTATTCGAATTGTGTCTGCTTCTCAATTAGCTGGTGCAACCCATTTTTTTCATGGTGCCTTACTTTTTTGCGTATCAAGGACCAGACTTCCAGCTTTTCCCGTGCCTCTCGTCAATATAATGTCCTGGGGTCGAACGCGATCAAGTTGGTTTCCCTCGCTCTTTTCATCACTCAAATCCCGACCTTCATTAAGCACCTCATCATCTGTGATCACAACTGCTTTTGAGCCTGGGATGAGCTCAAATTCTTGAGATGGCTCGAGGGAGATGGGATGTGGAAGCTTTTTGAGGAGCAAAATGACACGTGGATCGAGACCCAACTTGAAGCAGAGAGCTTCATTGACCCTGTGTCCATTTGGAGGGGTGTACTGTATGAAGTCCAAGCGAATATAGTTCAGCTTCGTGAATATCTTGTAAAGCTCTGTGACAAGTGAAATGATGGTATCTTCATCGTAAGGAGCCGGAGGTTCAGAAAGAGATGACTGAGTTTCAGCTGCCTTGGGGCAGAAGAATGCAAAGACGTAATAGAGAATGATGACCACAACAGAGCCCGAAAGTAGGTCCATGAGGTTTACCATCATGAGGCTAATAGAACCAGCTTCACTTGGCTCTGGATATGTTGTGTGGTGTGATGATTTTGTCCGTGTTTTCCCGTGGCGTTGTTCCGCCCTCGGCTCGGCAATGATGCCGAGCAAATTCCGCCATCGACTACAGCTGAGCATCTAGAACTTCAATATGACCTGTTTCCTCAGCCACCACGAATCCTTGGATATTAGGGCTTAATTCAACATAGATTTCCTTCCTGTAAATTATGCGCATATAGACTACAGAGAGATTGGATTCTCTCTCTTCCTTACCATGAAAATCCGACCAGTTTCCACCGCCACTCTCGGGCGCCTCTTCCAAGAAACGAACACCAGAGCAAGCAATGGCGCTCGCAGGATATGTTTACAATGTCGCCAGCAGTCTCGCAGACAATATGTAATACCGGCGATGGCGTCGCAGATTCGCGCGGCCTCTGCGAGCTCGGGGTTGACCGAAAGACGGCTCCTGGCTTTGCCAGCAGCATTTGTGGCTGGGCAGAGGAGAGGATTGGCAACGCTTCAGAGTGGTACGCATTGAGCTCTCCTTGATATTCACGGGCTGACAGGATTACCAGTTAACCATGACGACCGCGGGCCTCTGCAGGAATACGACAAAAGGGTTGCTGCTGGAGGGTTGAGGGACGACGAGCATCAGAGAGGTATGGAAGCAAGGAATTGGGGATAACAGCAGCTAAAGGGTGCAGGAATCATACAAAATCTCCAACATCTCCATGACGAGCTTCGAAATTATACGGCCCCAACAATTGTCCACCCCTCTCTCGAATCCCTCAAGACGGAACCGGGCTCTGTGTTCGGGCGGCTATTCGGAAGTGCACCAAAGGAAAAGAAGCTTCAAGACATTCCAGAAAACCTCCCGCGGGGCTTATATCTGTACGGCGACGTTGGAAGTGGGAAGACTATGTTGATGGATTTATTTTACGAAACTTTGCCAAGCAGTGTCACATCGAAAACCAGAATACATTTCCATAACTTTATGCAGGATGTCCATAAACGGCTTCACAAGATGAAGATGGAACATGGAAATGATATTGACGGTGTGCCATTTGTGGCAGCGGATATTGCAGAGAAAGGAAATGTTCTTTGCTTTGATGAGTTTCAATGTACGGATGTGGCAGATGCAATGATTTTGAGAAGGCAAGTCTTTTGTTCAATTGTCGAGTTTTGCTAATTTTGTAGGCTTCTTGAAGCTCTAATGTCCCATGGTGTAGTCCTTGTCACTACTTCGAATCGGCACCCAGACGACCTCTACCGAAACGGTATTCAACGAGAATCATTCATCCCTTGCATTCAACTTCTCAAGAACCGTCTACATGTTATAAATCTAGATTCTCCTACCGATTACCGAAAGATCCCTCGACCTCCTTCTGGAGTTTACCATGCTCCACTTGATAAACATGCTCCAACTCATGCCGAAAAGTGGTTCCGTTTCTTGGGAGATCCAGAACAAGATCAACCTCGCTCGGAGACACAGAGCGTATGGGGGAGAGAAATTTACGTTCCCAAAGTCAGCGGGAGAGCAGCTATGTTCACATTTGATGAATTAATTGGTCGACCAACATCAGCTGCGGATTATATTGAACTGACGCGAAGTTATGATTCATTCATTGTTATAAACGTGCCAGGAATGACACACCGTGAGCGAGATTTGGCTCGAAGATTTATCACCTTTATTGATGCAGTTTACGAATCCCGTGCGAAGTTGGTGCTTACTACCGCTGTGCCGCTCACGGAACTCTTCCTCTCGAAAGCCGAAATAAAAGACAGCATGCAAAGGGACCAAGGGGATAAAAAGAGTAAGGAGGTTGGTGACGATCTCGATGATACGATGAGGAATTTGATGGATGATTTGGGACTGAATATGAATGCGCTGAAGAACAGTTCGATTTTCAGCGGTGATGAGGAAAGGTTTGCATTTGCGAGAGCGTTGAGTCGATTGAGCGAGATGGGAAGTCAAGAATGGGTTGAACGGGGAATGGGATTAGAGAAGGATGGAGGGAAGAAGGATAAAGATACCTGGCAGAAGGTGAGAAGTAAGCAGATGGAGGATAGTATGTGAATGAGGTTGAACCCACTATCCATTGCTGGATCTCTTGCGAGGTGCAGAGAAAGTGAAGCTTGATATATTTTGTTCCGTGCTGCCTCCGTCCTTTTTGGTTATTACGCCGCGAAAGATCACCTTGCGAATCAACCAAATCATTACCCCTTCCTTTCAGCGATTTATTCCAGCTTGGTGCGCAAAGCAAGCGCATCTTTTTCTCCAGTTTTGTTCCTACCTCCTGCCTATCTTTTTCCCCTTTTGCCATCAAAAATCGACATTTATGGTCCGACATCCATGCCGCAACTATTGCATCACCAAGTTGAGATTCCAATTGCCAGAGGAAACCGGAAGTCGGGGCCTAACAACCCACAGTTTGATAACCCCCATCACCACTTCATCAACCCAGATCAATAATGACGACTGCTGTGTAACTCGACAGGCGAATCATCCTTTCATTCTCCACCAAGTGCCCCTCTCCACGAACAATCAGCTCCTCTCCATCGGCCCAAAATGTGCCGCAGAGAAGAAATACAATGCACTTTGCACTTCTTAACGTCACGTCCCGACCGCCCTCCTCCACTTGCTAGTAACTTGCACGACCCCATTTCTCAAGCTGCTCTATTTTAGTGATACTACTGCCCGAGAGTGCAAACAAAAGTAAGGGACGCACGTGGGCTTGAACATCCCGCAGAATAATATACTCTTCTCCAGGTTTTGTCTCGACCACTTTCCTGCTTAGATCCGCTGAATCTTTGGGCTTTAGGGAGGGCTTGAGGACTGGCATGCTTGGTAGTTGCGCAGTCACCAGGAACACACAACCATTCCGACAGCGACGAAGCCAGAAAGCAAGCAATTAATTTGAAACGAAACGAAAGCAGTTAGTGTACCCTCTTTCCTGGCATTCCACATTACCCCGCCCTCACAGATGCGTTGCTACAAACAGCGAAGCAAGCAAGCAAACTATGCATATGTACTGACATGTCCCTCCCCTGTCACCAACCAACCATTGAACCAACCCAATAAAGTCCGCCATATCCACACAATCCCGGTCATTAATCAACACAAGCTATTATGCCCGGTTCACAGCTCACTGAGATAGGAAACCACTCACGGCTCGCTGCTCTGGTTTGGGAAAGCGGAAAAGGGAGAGGTACAGTAGTGCGATGGGGGGAGTTTGGGAATGGGATTTAGGTGCAGGTTTTAGGGTGGAGCTAATTTATTCGATGTGCAACGAAATATTTGTTTGGCTTGTAATGCTGAGCTATGGCGTACTAGAGTTTGGGGGGTGGCGAGTGTTTGGCGGTCTGGTGGGGTAGGGTGGATGTTTGTGATTGTGGTTGGAGGAAGGGAGTTGGAAGCTAGGGTGGGAGAGGGCGGTTGCGAATATTGTGAGATTCGTGCGCGTAATGCCCTCACTTTCACTCGCGTTGGCATGTGAGGCGAGGTGAGGTTCCTGGTGAGTTGGAGTTGGAGTTGGATCTACGAAGTAGGAGGAACTTCAAACTTGGCTGAGGCTTACTCCAGCAACATGAACATAGGAAGAGTTCATTGTTAGTCAAAAATTACGAAGTCCTCTTCTGAAATCCTGAGTGGGAGATGTTGCGAGCAAACTGATACGAACAGTCTTCAATACGGACTATTGTCATTCTCGAATCCTCGGTGATAAGAAATGGATCTCGAGATGTTTGACTGCTGAAGATTGAGATGGAGACTCGAATGTCACCCACGGCTGAAGAACGGCACACTTGCGCCGGCACCGGCCCGTAAGCTGCAGCTGCCGTGTCCAATGAAGCCATTCGTTGCGTCAATCAGCAAGCCCTCAGAGGGCTCTCGCCGCTGGCGACGCAGTGTCATATTGTCCAGTCTACAATTGATGCCTTTTCTAAGCTTCAACTCCTAACTCACGACCTGTATCTCCCAATAACTCGTTGATATCCCTCTAGGCTTCCACAGTCTTTCTTTAAAAGTAAGTCTAAAAATAGGAATAAATCAGGAGCAGAGTCCGAGGCCTCAAGGAGCCGAAGGATCCTCAGGAGCGCAAGGAAAATGATTCTCGGTTCCTGGCGTCGACCCTGGTTGCCACGTGTGGGGAATTTATTATTTTATCCGATTTTTGCAAATGGTGTTTTGAGTGGTGGTTTTGAGTGGTTGATGGACTTGAAAAGCTTGATGGTGGTTTGCTGGGTAAGTTGCCGGGTGAATATGTGCAGATAGAGATGCAGGAAAAGGGGGAAAGTGAGGTTAGGAGTTTTGTGCGACGATTGAGAGAATGAAATGTCTGGTTCACCATTCCTTGATACCGCTGGGTAGAGATTTGTCGCATTAATGGCTGAAAATGGGAGGAAAGTTAGAAATTTCGCGACCTTTGAGAGTGAAGCTGGTGGAGATCAAGCTTCCTGCTTACGAGATCTTGACCTGGCGCAACAGCTCTTGGGAATGTCTTCTTGTTAAAGACTCTTGACATCGTTGGGAATGTAGTAGAAAAAGAAGACCTGCAATAGCTCTCTTAGAGTTTGAACTGCAGATGTCTCGGAGAGAGAAAAGGAAAAAGGGGGGCCAAACTCATTACGTGACTGGAACCAACTCACGAATTGGTGCAGCTCCAATCTTGATTCGATTTTCGAGTTCTTCGAATATTCCAGGCGACTCTTGCGTACGGAAAAACCGGGCATTTGTAGAATTGTAAATCTCGCGATGGCTTCAGCTGCGCATGCGAAGGTAAAAATAGGCTTCGGGCACTGTACCGACTAGCCTGAAGCCACGCTTTTAGCGTCAGGTACCCGCTAAAATCATCCCAAACACCCCCCAAAAAACCAAAACAAATCACCATCGAAATCCTCCAGGAATCGAATTCATCTCCTCATTGTGATACCCTGTGTACGACAAACTCCATATTCCTCCCGTGAGGCCGCTGTCCAAACGTTTCAACATGGAAATTCCAAGGAGTTGGTGAGATTAGCCGTCATCGCAAACGAGTCCCCCTTGCATATGTAAGATGCTGCTCAGCCTCTGGCCAAAGCAGCACCATTCCAAGCCCCCAGATAACCTCGAAATGACCAGGTTTGTACAAAATTTGCTGACCCCCGACTGGTTGAAATCCATCCTGATTCCATTTACGGACACGTTAAACCCAAACGGTGACCAGGAAATGTTGGATCCTTCGAGTGAGGGGCCAGCATCCAACATGGCGTCAAAAGCGTCCATAGCCTCCAACAGCGTGACCTTGCACCATCTTCATAATATCATCCTCATCCGCATTGTTTCGTCCTTCTGTTGTTCTGGTTTGCATTTTCTTGGTTTGCCATGGCTATCAATCTTTTCGCCATGCCGACCTCTTCGATAGCTCTCCTTTTATCACTGGCCTTTGGATTGACGAATGCGATGCCTTGGGCGGAAGCGGAAAAGACTGCAAGTTACCAGGTTGAAGAATGGTCACCGAAACCAACAGGAGTGGTAGCGGATCTAGCGAAAATATTCAAGAGAGATTCAGTTGATGTCGCGATTTGTGGGTGGATTGGAGGGAATTCTGCGCAACCAGCACAATGTTCCAGTGGATCGTCTTGTATTCACGACACATTACATGCGGTGATGGGATGTTGTACCACGGATGGGCCTTGTACTCAAGGTGTTTACACGACTTGTATAGATCAAAAGAGTGCAGGATGGGCATCGACATCTGGGTTGCAGGATAATGGATTTACTACGTGGTGAGCATATACTCCGAGGATCGAGAACAATTCTGGGCGAATCTAACATATATAGTTCATCAAACTCAGCATGCTATCAAAATACCTACCCAGGAAACTATATTCATTACACTTGTGGAAATGCACAATCAGCGACACAGGTGGTAACGTCATACAGCAATCAGCCGACCGATGTGAAACTGCAGCAGGTTTTCACAGGTGTAACTTTTGGTGGAATGGTTGGAAATCCAGCAGCAACAACCCCATCACTAGTAACATCAACACCAGCGAGTGCGAACACATTTTCTTCGGATATGGGCGGATCAGCAGGAATTGTGTCTCCGGTTTCAGCTGGGGGTTCAACTACAACCGCGGTTCCTGGGGCGACTTCATCGGCCAGTCCAGGAACTGTGGCAGGAGCAACAATTTCTTCTATGGCAGGAGTGGCTTTTATCGCTGCATTTTGCTTCTGGCTTTTAAGACGACGAGACAAGGCGAATAAAGAGAAACTTGCTGGGTACTTTGAGTATGTACCTCCTTGAGCACGAAGAATTCTGCTAACAAATTAGGAACTCAAGAAAAGATCCATTTGCGCGACCATTAGGAACTGGACAACGATACTCGGAGAATGATTTCGTCTCTCCTAGATCCGGACATCCAGATGGAACCCGTAATCTTCATGATACAATGTACATGGGAGCTCGACGTGGAAGCCAACACTCATTCTCAACAGTTGCAGGATCTAATCCTTTTGCTGATGAAGAACCACCACAACATCCGAAGGATATACCACAACCGAACAATTACTCCGACACGGCTTTCCACGCCGCAATTTCTAACGGGGATGGAATCTCACGAACGCCAAGTCCATACATCATGACTTCAGCACTGGCAACTAACCCGTACATCCACGAAGTAGCAGACACTACGGATCCATCACCTTATCATTCTACACCTCCTCCAGCCCACACCACCACCAGCCACACAACGCGAGCCATCACTCCCCCAATCCTAAACCCATTTGCGGATGTAGCGGCCTCCAACCCCTTCGAAGACGGCGATCATGATGAGAAGCATGAGCATGAGCATGAGCATGAATACGAGGACTCCTCCGACCACTCCGATAACGAATCTACGCACGCGACAATCCCCATCCACCCACCACAATCCTATCTCCCTCTCCGTCGAGACACGCCCTCACCTTCACCCCCAGAAGAGGCCAACCTGCCCTTAGTAACTGAAATCGACGACTTCTCTCGCGTCTGGCAAGAAACCGTTTCGACACCTCTAAGCATGACCAACCACGGGGACCACGATTCCTACTCACACGACTACACGCCGGTAGCAGTACAAACCGCGCGCTCAATCCCTTACGGAAAAATCGTCGACCGCAGCGCCAGCGGCCGAATCGTAAATAGAAGCGTGACACCCGCAGGTTTACGCGCTGTACGGAGTGAAGTTTCCTCCCTACATAACACAACTTCCATGCAACAACAAGCTCAGAATCAAGAAAACGGAGGGAAAAGACACCCAACAGCATCAATCATCTCCTCATACCAGGGCACGCTACCACCTCCCCCCAGCCTGGCGATGAAGAGACCAGACAGCGACATGAGCATGTACAGCGCACACACAGAATTCACGCGCTTCTCGCGAGCCATACCTGGTGAAAATAACGTCCCTGACATGCCCTCGCCTCCAGCGCAAGAATCAAAACGGATAAGTTTCGGTTTGAACGGGGCGATTTCTTCGGCGATCGAGGAGTCTGAGGGAGGGAAGGGCGGAAGGGCGAGGAAGAAGAGTTTGGTGGAGGAGGTTATTGGGGGGTGGGAGGCGCAGAGTCAGAGTCAAGGGGCAAGGAATGAGTGGGCTAGGATTCAGGGGCAGCGGGAGCAGCAAATGGGACAGGGACAGCCGAGAAGAGGACCGTCGCCTCAGAATCAGAATTACCCCAGTCCAAACCAGCAACCTCGACGCGGTCCATCGCCCCAAAACCAGAATTATCCCAGAGGACCC
>JAAMPI010001423.1:0-14646 GCA_013054445.1 Cudoniella acicularis | reverse complement strand
TTGATATGTAAAGTACATCATAATTGCAGCGAGAACAATATACAGCTGGTTTCGATTCTCAACTTACTGACATCTCAGCTTGCGAGCTACAGCGGAAGCAAAAAGACTTCCGGCATGCAAATCCACCTTCACCACATTTCCGCAGCGTCCCTCCAGGAGTCTTGACAACTATTGCCGGGCCGCCCTCTTTGCCTTGCTTGCCAGACGAAGGTTTCTTGCGCGTCGGAGTAAGAAGACCATCTAGCTGCGAGCTTCTTTTATGATTTTCAGCCCGAGGCTTGACGATTTGTGAGGATGCTGCTGCTAGGGGTGAAGATGTTTCTGTACCCGAATCGGCAATCTCTCCAAGACCGTTTGCTCTCTCATCTCGCGTCCGACTTGGGGTAAGATCAAGAAGAGGTGTGCCCGTGCGGACAAATCCTGGATCTCGCTTTTGAGACGTGGATGATCCATTTGGCAGGCAAGAATTATCTGCAATTGTTCTTGACCGACCGTACGTCTTTTTCGCTTTTGGTTTTTTATATCGAGGTAGTCTTCTGTGGTTGAAGAGGGGCGGGGCAGCAACCGGCTCTGTGTCTTCCGTTTTTATTTTTGAGTCGCGCTCGGATAAACGGCCTGAATGCGGTAACGAAATAGCAAACTCATCAGCCATTAATTCATCAATTTCGTCAGTCATCTGGAAAGTTTCTAGTTTCCTTTTTCGTGGCGGAGCAACCGATGCATTGCTGGGTACGTCCGCCGTTTCCTCGCGTTTAATCCGCATAGGCAGGTTAAAGGGGGTTTTGGTCGTCCTCTGGCGAGAAGATAGCATCACAAAGCCATCTGAGAGTAGACTTAGTTCATCAATCTCTTCCGCGTTGGAAGGGCCTGACAAAACCGGTTTGCTTGGTTTCCTCTTGTTCAATGGGGTATTGAACGGTAGCTGATTAACAGGCAAGGTTCTTCTGGGAGGCAACATTGAAGATAAATCGGTCATCTCTGCAACGTCCGAAACCCCGATTTTCCCAGGTGACTTGGCCGACAAGTCACTAGGTGCTTGCTCAGATGTGTTTGACCATATCTTAGTAGCTTGAGACGGGCTTGATGGCCGGTCTTGTACGGATATTTGAGAGTCGGGAATGCTTGCAGGAAGAGAGTGCCGTGAAGGAGATGATGCACTTTGCGTTGCCTGTGGGTTTGCAGGTCCACCGTACAGTGATTCGAAGGGATTTGCTGCATTTCCACTCCCATATCTTTGTTGTTCTCTGGAGTGAGAAAGCCCAGACGAGACTTGGTCAGCCTCATCCTTAGCATTTCGGGAGATCCCCAACTCAGGAGACGGGCCACGATTGCTTTCTATGCCTTGATTAGAATTTTGCTCAGATCCCTGGCGCGTAGGCGCATTTGGGTCTGACATATTCCCAGTGGTCAGATTTTCCTCGGAACTTCGAGTGATTGCCGTGAAGGGTATTTGAGAATTTCTCGTACCCGTTCCTTGGCCAGGTTTAGAGGAGGAATGATGTACTATCAATGATGAGACACTAGTCATAGGCGTATATGTTGAAGTCCCGGTCATTCCTCTTGGGGTCAAAGTACGGTCATGACCAGAACTTGAAGAAAATGGTCGACTACTTGACGTGATACGACTATCACGAGTTCTTCGCGGAGATATAAAGTCAGAGTCTTGGTGTCGACTTATTGGGCTGTCATCAGTTGACGTGCCTAAATCGAGAGGCTTGCCGAATTCATTGCTCATGTTTATCAAGTCAGAATCCACACGACCTCGAAGTCGATACAGAGCTCCAACCGTTGGGTGAGCGGTCCTAACATGGTTGACTAGTTCTCTTTGCATAAAAAATCCATTCTCTCCTTTATAGGCACAACCGAGCTCCCCACAAGGAAAAGGAGTTGTGTGATGCACTTGAAGTAAGTGCAAGGACATATGTGACTGCTCCTCATCGGCCATTCTTTGAAGCCTGTACATTTTTGTAGGATAGTGCCTACAATCTGCATGCGGGCAAGGTGCCTTTGTTGTAAGCACTTCTTCTCGATCTCGACCTGTCTGGCCATTGGTCCCCAAATTTTGAGTCCCGTTTTGGCCAATAGCGTAGGTTAATTCGCTAAAACGTCGCCTTGATGGATTGTCATGCCTCGAATGCTTATCTTTCCTGAGTTCCAGTATATTTTCGGAGACGCGCCGATTCTGGGAATGTTGTTCAGCTGAAGATATTGGTCGGTTGAAAGCCCATGAACCTTCATCGACTTTATTTCGCTTAATATCATCTAAAATCCCAGCGTGCAAGTCAGGATCTAAAGACTTTATCGTGTTTGCGGCATCTGACCAGCTGATGATTCTAGAATCTCTCTGAGCAGGCCTTCGGATTCTGTTCGGGCGTTGATGATCCGTGGTCACTGGTGGCTTGAGCCCGCTGGACTCGACGAGACTGGGTCTTGATTTTCCGCCTTTTGAACCCTGTCCAACCCTACTTGGAAACTCAGGATCGGATACGTCTGAATCCTCAGCTCGGCTAGATTCAAGATAGCTAGATTTCGTATTATACCGAAAACACCAGCTCTTCCAGGGATGGTGTGGATACTATCATAATCTCAGTTAGTGTTCAAAATTCCAAGGTGGAAAGCATACCTTAGCTTCTAACCCTTTCCAGAAATTCTGTGACAATGGGACACCACGTTGCCGTGCATCCTCGACATAAGTAAGAAGTAACTCATCGTCTTCAGCCGTGAAAGTAGTACGCTTCCTCCTCGGGGTAGGTATTTGGGCACGATCTCCTGATACTGGAATTGATCGATCAAGGGGAGGAATGACAGGTGCAGAAGCGTAAGTCTGGTTGTATGTGAGACTATTACTGTCTCCAGAGAGTCTTACTTTCGTGGTAGTCCCCATAGTCTTCCGTCGTCGTCGTCTTGTAGGCGCCCAAAGCGAGGGGCCTGCACCAGGAGAAGGCGAGCGACTGACATCTGGATGAATAATTACAGGATTCAATAGGAGCCGTTTTCTCGGTGCGACTGTTGGGATGTCTGGAATACGCCAAGCAGGCTCGACATTGCTATCGTCTTGTTGCTGCTGTGCGACATATTTGATGATTTGGGGACCAAGCTGAGACCCAAACTGGGCAATTATTTCGGACTGGGATGGGAGATTCGGATTATGTATATGGGAACGCATCGATGGCTGCCGTAAGTCTTCCTGGAACAATGGAGGTACATGCATTGGTGGGGAGTTAATTTCTGGTTGGAGGAATTGGCTTGCTTGAGCAAAACCACGCAAAATAATATCGTCCTCCATCATATCGTCTTCACTAAGAGCATCCTCAAGATCATCTTGCTCTTCACCATAGTCCTCTTCGTCCATAATATCATCGTCAATAGCTGAGTTGCTAAGGCCTTCCTCGGAGTCCAGGATATCTTCTTCCAAATCATGTTGGGGTCGGTGTCCATCGCCAGTATCTCGTTCATCCTGCATCTCCACCAGGTGCCCATTGTTGACGATAATTTCCCCAGTAGCTAGATCAATCTCATCTCCAATACCATCAAAGTCCTTTCCGTATTTTTCAAAAATCGCTTCAAAAGTCGATTTGAGCTTATAGTCCAGAAGCGCCCTCCTTTGTTCGAATTCCGCATTTGGATCAGGAATCGATTCGCCTTCTTCGCCTTCTTCTTCTTCTTCCTCCTCGTCGTCGTCTTCCTCATCCTCGTAATCCTCGAGTTCGCTTTCCGGCGCTTCGTAATATTCATGTTCACTACCGAAGCCATGCGGAAACCCACTCCGGATGGGAGCATATAAACGCTGGCGCTTGGGAAATGGTTCCATGCTGTCAATGTACTAGTATTCGTGACAACCGGTCTTATGCATGGCGTTGATATTTCCAGATGCGATCGTCAAAGGCTTTGCGACAATAATATCTGGTCTTCAGCGGCGCGCCCATGTCGCGTCCGGTTAAGTGGCGTGCATAATCGGGCATAAACAAGGCGGGGCTGCACAAAATAAGCTTAATTTGTGTTGATGACCCGAGCTTCAGCCTTGGGCTCTATGACATTCCATGTTTAATCTTCACAAACATTAATGTTCTCACAAAACATACCACCGCCCGTCTAATAAAGATATGCGACAGTTTATCCTCTTACTGCATCTTCGCCCTCGCTGAACTGCAGGCCAAGATGTACTGTCAAAAGTGCCGCTCTCCACTGAAGCTGGACAGCTCCTTAGAGGACCTGAATCCAGCAGCATTTGACATACTAGTTGGTATGAATACCTCCGCAATCTTGATAGCTTTCGCTGATTTATTACAGGTGCGGCCTCACAGCAGCAGCCTAGAAACACTCCATCCTCGCGATCTGCGTATCCTCAAGAACGAAAGCAGCTCTACGACCGTGTCTCCAAAAATGCGCCGTCTCCTACATTCAAACGCCATATCTCTGGGCCACGTCGGAGCGAAACACTATCATCGGATTCCACGAGGAGTGGACTAGGAAATCCTGCTATGTCTTTTGTGATGCTCACCGAATCACAAGTAGTGCCTCCATCTGTCGTTAAATCACCCGAAGATACAAATCCAAAAAATCGGCAGTATGATGAGACACCGGGTGTGGATGGTGCTGAGGATGAAGGGAAAGCTATGTCACAGGAGATGGAAAGAGTCTCGAGACTCTTCGAAATCCTCTCCGCCCGCTCCGACATCGACCACCCCGTCTGTGTTGAATGCACCGAATTACTTGTAGAGGGATTGCAAAAACGACTAGAGTCTGTCACGAGAGAACGGGATGCATACAGTGGTTTCTTGAAGCAGGTGAATGCGGATATCCCTACGGAAGACGAGGTCAAAGATTCTCAAGAGCAACTGGCTAAAGCCAAGGCAGACGAGTTGGCCACGTTCAATGAACTTAAGAAATTGGAAAAAGAGAAATCGGCCGTGGATGAGGAAATTGCTGAGCTTGAAGAGGAAGCAAGAGCTCTGGATCTCGAGGAGGAGAACTTCTGGCGGGAACGGAACGCCTTTGCAATGAAGTTGGCCGAATTTCAAAACGTGCGGGATAGCGTTAACCAACAATATGACCACGACGCTCAGCTATTAGAAAAACTTCAGAGGACGAATGTTTACAATGACACATTTTGTATCAGCCACGACGGTAGATTTGGAACTATCAACGGGCTGCGCTTGGGAAGATTGTCAAATGTGCCGGTGGATTGGCCAGAGATTAATGCTGCGTGGGGCCATACACTGCTGTTGCTTGCTACAGTCGGGGAGAAACTAGGCTTCAAATTTGAGGGCTATGAGCTCCAGCCAATGGGCTCAACATCCAGAATAATCCGCTACGATTACCCTTCTCCCTCGGCAAGCAAGATTGGTAGCACAAGAGCACCTAAAAAGTCGGTTCTTGAACTGTACTCTTCTGGTGATATGCCACTGGGTCTCACGTTCATGCACCGAAGATTTGACACAGCTATGGTGGCATTTCTGGCCTGTATGAAGCAACTGGGTGCTTTCGTCGAAGCGGAAACTTTTAGGATGTCGGATACTGGCAGAGGCTTAAGTTTACCCTACAAAATCGAAGGTGATAAGATAGGAGATGTAAGCATCAAGCTTGGTATTGCACAAGACGATGCTTGGAGCCGGGCTTGCAAGTTTACACTTACCTGTTGTAAATTTCTCTTGGCCCATGCATCGAATATCAATGCACCAAACGGTCGGCGGTCTTTATGAGCGAATTTTTGAAGGATGAGAACTAAAGGCATGGCAAGGCGTTCTAATCTAGGGTGGGGCATTTATAACGGCGTCAGGCATGATATCAAAGATACATAGAGGGATGTTCGGGGTTTTCCTCCTGGTTTTAAAGGGTATCATGGAAGGGCTGTGCTAAGACATAGGAACCTGAGCGTTTCAGATAATATCAACAGCATGATGTTAGATGAGAACACGCAAAAAGTGTGAAATAGCATGCTATCTACATCATTACTCGTCCCATTTTCTCTTCCAACGCAAAATGGAGCGGAGGGTATGCAAGGCCTATCAAAGTAAACAATCATAACGCCCCGGTTTCCCTCCCATAACCACACCCCCTCGTAAACAGTTGTCTGTCTTTCGTACTGTAATTGACTCGATGAAGAAAATCGCCCAGTTGGAATTTTTGCAGATACCAAAACGTGTTTGGCTGTGAAGAACTTGGCTAGGCGTAAACTGGATAACCAGTGCCGGACATGACTAGATAATGCTTTGGTTGGAGACTTGTACCTTCACACAGGTTCAACCGAGAGCGGAGGCAGAGGTTCCAGCGGTGATGCGACCTTGTTGTTCGTTGGCTCGGACAGGCGCGAAGTACGGATGGGCCATTGCCTCCTTTGCCGTCAAGCGTTCCTAAGCATTGTTAGCTAGAGCAGGGTATGGTTATACAAGGCCGAACGTACTTGATGGTCATATCGTAGTAGTTTGTCCAAAAAGTCAATGGCTTCATTGGAAACGAATCTCTGGTTTTCCGAGTTAACAAAACTGTGCCAACTCTTCTTCTGAAACCTGCCCAAGATGTCGTCGTATTGTGCATCAAGCTCAATCTCATACTTGTCGAGATAATCGAACAAGTCCTCTGTTCCAAGCACTTTTGCAATTTTCACGAGTTGATCAGAGTTGCTGTTTCCGTGGAAGAAAGGCTCCTTTCGGAAGATCATGGAGGCGAACATAGCACCAAGGGACCACATATCGAGAGAGTAATCGTATTCTTGAAAGTCGACCAGGAGTTCGGGACCCTTGAAGTATCGAGAAGCAACCCGGACATTGTACTCCGTGCCTTGGTGGTAAAACTCAGCAAGACCCCAATCGATGAGACGCAACTAGATCAGGTTAGTTATTGAAATGAATGTCTAAAATTTAACCTGCCTTTCTGTTTTCATGATCAATCATAACATTGTGGGGCTTTACGTCTCGGTGCATGATGCCCTTGCTGTGACAGTAGTCGAGTGCCTAAACTACCTGTAAGCTTTCGCGCTATTACAAAGGGGCTCTCAATATATCACCTTCAAGAGTTCGTATATGTAATATCGAACATCGTAATCGACGAATTTCGGGTAGAGGCTTCGGAAATCCGTGTTGTTCACGTATTCGAAGATGAGGGAAGGTGTTTTGCTCTGCATAAAGTATGAGTCGTTTGTTTCTTGATCAGATGTAACATGACCATCGCCAGCTGATTTTCCTTTGCCAGCTCTAGGCGCAGTCTCGGGATCATATGAAGGAGAATTTTGATTTACTTGGCTGTCTCTGACCACGTCTAGTAATGCGACAATGTTCGGTCCTCCCGAGAGATTTTGCAGGATCTTGATTTCTCTCTTGATCTTCTTCTTCTTCACAGGCTTCAACACCTTGATAACACATTTTTGGTAGTTGACGACATTGATGCCTTCGAAAACCTCCGAATATTTTCCTCGTCCTAGAATACAAGGCTTTGGGTCAGTCCTAAATATGCTAAAGGGAAAATAAATCCAACTCACCAATCTTACGCACTACCTCATAGTTCTCCAGTATTCCCCAGGTGATGTTCACGCTGTCATAATCCCAGTAGGACCTGGGCATCTGCTGGTTAACATCTGCGTAGACCCGCGCCATTTTGCAAGCTGCCTAGGGAAGGCCAGGCACAGCGGCGGCGGACGGACAAGTCGGATTTGGGAGGGTTGTTGGTGATGTAGAAATCGCTGATGGTCGCGCGGATTCCTGGTGGTGAGAAATGATTTTCTGACAAGAACGCGACCAGGGCGCCTGTGTCAGGAAACCGTGAAAGGGTGGTTGTGAGGTGATCTGACCTAGCTGTTGATGGCAGAGGTGGGCAAGAGCGAGCAGTTCCGCAATCGAGGTTTGCCCAGTGGTTAGTGGGCTACCCGACAGTAGCGCAACAGCAGCGCGCTAGTGCAGTCAGCACAGGCCCTACCGCCATATTTTATCCCCCCTTTATTTTTTCGCCTCCGGACCTAAAGTTTTCCTTTACTACAACACTTGTCCATTCCCTTTTCCATAACGGAGAAGTGCTTCTTGGGTACAACTCATATCTTTCGGATGAATTTAAAGTTGTTTGCACTTCATAAACTTATTGTTTGAGAATAGGCGAACTGTTCACCTCTTGGATTCAGGTTTGTCTTGGTTCCTTATCCACTATCACAACCACTTGTGTGCTCCAATCTCAACCCTTGTGTTTCTTAATTAGTCTGCTGTTTCAACTCGTCCTTGACATGCAAGAAACCTCATCTGGGCATAACAAAACAAGCTTGCACGGCATATCTTTCTCGCCACAACCATTTGAGTCAAGTTCCCTGTGACACTGCAGGACTTAGAACACGTGTTGATACTAGGAAGTCTAACCTTCAACACTAGCGCATGTTAGCGTGCCAAAATTGCAGCAGTTGCAGACTGGCGTGTACCGCCTGATGAGCAGACAAAATGACATTGAATAAGCTGCTCTCACTGTTCTGACTTGAAATGTTAACCCGAAAGTTCATAATATGTTTTTCAGGTTCATTGTTGGAAGGGCTTCCTTATTTCGTGCGGAGGGTACACATGGAGTGATACTCCAGTACTTTATCTCTTAAATCCATCTATTACTATTTTTAAACTCATCTTAAGTTGCGTCTGCTTCTATTTTCGCCCTATTAATTTTATGTTCTCCATATCCAGCAAACGGGTGCAGATTGTTTGTAAATTTTATCTGAAGTTAAGTTGCTGGCTATTATATATTGGACATATATAATTGATTTTTTCCTCCATCACTTCTTATGGGTGACCTAGCTGTACAGTTATGGAAAGGAGGGGTCTATATAATGACTTTTCAAAAATTGTCAACCTTCTTCCCAATAGACAACGCACTTGGGCTCCCCAGAGAGCAAGTAATATTCGAGGAATTCAGCTATTGATTCTTTAACTATACCAACCCCTAGTTCTACGATTGCGGCCCAAATTCTCGTTATCCTGGGTCTTTCCAAACTTATACAGGCTGCCAATTACCCGTCTTCAATGAAAGTCTCTTGTTTTGAGATGAATAATAGAGTCAGGGGAAACAATAATACTTCGGAATCCGCCAAAAAAGCTTGTACTATAATTCCACAGAATTAAAATTGATTAGAGATCCAAATCCATGGAAAAGAAAGAATATACGAAGGATACCACAGGGAATTAAAAAGACCGAAAACTTTTCATACATACGCAGCTACAGTGTGGTCCTCCTTTGATATATTGTGGCCCCCACTCTGGTGACCTCGGGACTGCACCCATGTGCTGAATCAGCAGCCCCTCCATGCTCCACTTTTCCCCGCCACGGTCCGCACGGAGTTTACTCTTCATTTTCGTGCCGGCCATGGACTTTACAACATTGATCATGACTAGTCAAGAATCTTTTTTATCCAAAATCTACGGTATAATAACACTCGAGCATTCGCAGGTCGAATTACATCATCGAAGTTACTCTCTCGACCGCGGAAAGCGGATTTTAGAGCCGGTTTTCACGTCTTCACGTACAACCCGACGCAATAGGGCTTAACGAACACATCAACCTCCAATCCACGGAGTTTGGGTAGATAAGCTAAAAGCCTGGGCATACTTTTAGTCATCCACGTACTGCAGCCACTCTGTGCCTGTAAACTACGAGATGATCAAGATATCTCCGAGCCTCTTTGCCCTAATCTTCGCTGCGGGGAGGCAAGTCCAGTCCTCTCCGTTCGGGGTTTGCGTTTGTACCTAGGTACCTTGCTCTCGCCCATGGAGAAGGTACTTGGACAGCTACAGCCTGCAGCTCCACCTTTAGGGATTACGGCCTAATTTAGACATTTGGGTTGACAGGACTAGTCACTCCACAGAAAGGAGATATATATCCCCTTCGCCCTTCCATTGACTCATATCCTCACTCACAATTCACGTTCCAAACTTCGCTTCACTTAAACACCCACAGCTCACAATCAAGCCTTTCGAATCTGAAGCCACTCGACCAATCCACTCTCCAAGAACCCCACAAAAACAAGCTTCCAAAATGTCTTCTTCATCCCTCCCCCTCGCTGGGAAAATCGCCATCGTCACCGGCGGCTCAAAAGGCATTGGCCGCGCCACTTCTCTCCGCCTTGCCCGTGGTGGCGCAACAGTTGTGGTCAATTATTCTAGCAATTCCTCGGCAGCCGATGAAGTCGTTACTCAGATCACCGACGCCAAAGGCACGGCGATAGCCATCAAAGCCGACGTGAGCAGCGTTGCTCAAATCACCAAATTAATCGACGAGGTAGTTGCAAAATTCGGCAAGATCGATATCCTGATCGCCTGCGCTGGAACCATGAGACTGGCCGAATTGGACAAAGTTACGGAGGAAGATTACGATATTACCTTTAACTTGAATGTTAAAGGACCACTATTTCTCACACAAGTAAATTCACCTTTCAAGGCTTCCTGGCTCTTCCAGCTGCCTATTCAGAGACAAGACTAACAAAACCAACAGAAAGCAGCACCGCACATGGCTCCAGGCTCACGCGTTGTCCTGTTCTCCACAACGCAAGCCCACGCCAGCACCGTAACAGCCAATTACCTCACATACATCGCCTCCAAAGGAGCCATCGAGCAGATGAACCGTGCTTTATCCAAAGATCTAGCCCGCAAAGGTATCACCGTCAACTGTGTGTCTCCAGGTCCCACCGCTACGGACCTATTTTTGCAGGGAAAGAGTGAGCAGTTGATTAAGACTATTGCTGGGTTTAACCCTCAGAATAGAATTGGAAAGCCGGAAGAGATTGCAGAGGTGGTGGCGTTTTTGAGTAGTCCGGCTGCTAGTTGGGTTTCTGGACAGATGCTTTTGGCGAATGGTGGACAAGCTTAAATTGCAGCGATCAGTGGGTGCGTTTCTAGCTATGGAAATTTTAAAGGCATCATCATTTTTAAACTAGAACTCTCAGTGCAATTTTTCGAAATTAATCTCACAAACAGGTCTTCCCTGAAAAATATGCCCCCAAAGGCACTTTTTGAATGTAATGAGCAGTCTCAATATCCGAACATTCTCAAATCGGTCTAAACTCTAACCCCTTTTCTGTCTTGACCACCAGAATCCGTATCTCATCTGAACTGTTGAAGGAAACCCAAAGACCATCTCGGAAGCAAGCAAATTAAGCACCCCAATTTTAGCCGCCCTCAAAATGCAAATATCCCACCACCATGGAACCATCTCAAAACTCCAGTTCGCCATATTCAACCCCTTAAATCAGTTTCCGAATCATGTCCCCGGATCTTCAATTTCCCAAACGCACTCAATTTCCTCCTTGGCTGAGTTGGCTCTCTATCCATCTCGCTTATTCTAGCAGGTTCCTTCCCCTTCCCCTTACTCTCTTTCTCCTTCTTTTCCAGTCTCCTCTTCTCATCATCCCTACCACCTCCACTGCCCGTGATAACAATATCTGCACCAAGACCAACCTCGTCTGGCTCCTCTTCATCACGCTCAACTCCTTCCGGAATTGGTACCATGGCTCTTTTGCACCAGATGTGCCTAGCCTGCTTCCAGTCTAGGCCCTCGATACAGCCACCTTTGACAGAAACGATGTCTTTGCCAGGTGTGGAGTGGATGAGTCTTGTCCCGCAAGTTTTGCAGAAGAAGCAGTTTAAAGTGTGGCCCGAAGCGGTGGGTCTCCTGCTCTCTTATTAGCATTGATTTAGATTCACTTGTCAAAATCTTTTATGAATTCAACTTTTGCATCTTGGGCAGAGAGGCAAGAGGGTGTAAGAGCATGGCTGTATGATAGAGAGTAGTCGCGTGATATGCTGGAGCTTGTGGTGTCGAAAGGCTGTAACTTACGAATAGACACTCATTAAATCCTTGTTCGGCAGCTTGAAACTCGGGAAAATGGCTGAGCAACCAAAGGCGGAAGAGGATTGACGGCGGCACTCATCGCAGTGGCAGATGTAAATTGCAAGAGGCTTTGGAAGAGGGGTCTTGAAGGTTATGGCACCGCATTGGCACGAGACATCCATGTTGTCTTGAATATCTTCTTTGATAAGTTTGAGTGATGTGTGTGAGCTTTTTCGGGAGAGAACTTTGAAAACTGAATGAAAAGCTATGAAGAGTCGAGTCGGGCCAATCGAGTGAATAGGTTCGATACAGGGAAAGTGCGGCTGATCAGACTGTAAGTCGCGACTGAGTTGTTAGTTGGGGGGTGCATGTAAGGCGCGCGAATTGGCACTTTCCAGGCTGTTTTGGCGACGGAAACAATGAAGAGAGTGAATGTAAGAGTAACCAGATAGATCTCCAGTGAGGTCTGAAACTTTCAAATCAGATGAAATGTTTGAGCAGAGAAGGGAGCTTGGAGATGAACTCGTTTCTGACTCATCGGTCACATGATGGCAGGGATATGCGTTCATTGAAAGCACATTGCGCTTAAAATGACAAATTAGGCCATTATTCATTAATATTCGTACTACATACTGGGTATATACTTCGTATCCTTGACCGAGGTTTATCAGTCATTCCCAAGTCATCTACATTAGTTTCCCACGTGTTGACCATGAACTAGTTGATCTCCACTTTGCCTGTTGTCATGGGAATGATTTCTGCTGCCAGTTCCCTCTTCTGCTCCTCTTTGTCCCTTTCCTCCATCAGAATGCTTTGCTGGATCAAAGACGTAAATGGGGAATTCCAAGAATATTGTACGTTTCAAGATGGTGGGCATCTTCTCGTAAATTTGCGGCGGAAATGGGATCAAAATACTTGTTCTATTCAAGTATCTGGAATATTCCTCCCAATGGTTATTTTTCTCGTATCGTTTCCTGGCTCCGGGTCTCTCTTGAAGTGTCAAGCCGGAGACAAACATGAGGAGGATTGTCAGGAAAAATGGGCCGAGAATGGTTGCGTAAAGTGCCTTATGGGCTTGGCCTTGCACATAGCCATTTGCTGCTGGAGAAACACAAATCATATAAATACCTGGTATTATTAGCATGGTAGAGTATACGGGTGAAGGAGTACCTACCGAATTGCAGGATGATTTCCCCGAAATAATTGGGATGTCTTGTCCACTTCAACAAATTAGCATTATATCTTCTCTAGGAGTAGGAGGTCGGGAGGTTGAAACATTCTCATATATTAGGGAATTGGGGGAAAATTTAGGGAGACAAGTTGCTTACATTGAAGAATCCCTTGTCACAGATGGCAGACTTGTCACTTTGTCTGCTCTTGAAAATGTATCTTTGCACATCGCTGACACTCTCCATTATAATACCAATGGCAAACAACACAATTCCACCAATGTCTCTCCCTGTTCCAAATGCTGGTTGTGGATACTGGGTGACGTTTGGGGAGTTCAACACGGTAACAGGGAGGGACACGGTCCATACCCAGATCATTTGAAAGATCCAGAAGCCAAGGAATGGGAAGAACTTGTCGCGTTTGTCATCGAAGCGGTCGTCCTTGCCAGTCTTGATAATTCGGAAGAGGAGGAAGCCTGAGAGGCGAACGCCCCAGACCATAATGAACAGCGATGCGGCGATTTGGCGCCCATTATGATGACCGCTAAAGGCAAGAGTAATTATGGCCAGAACCACAAAATTGGTGCCGCCAGCAAAATCTGAACTCAATGTCAATTGAAAGGATGCTTGGATTGCTGGGAACGACGAACCTGTGAGCTTATCAAATTTCAGAGAAAAGGCAATTGCAAAGAAAAACAACTGGTATCCAATCGTTATTAGAAGAGTAATGGCAAGATAGTAGTTGTCTAGCACGTAGACTTCCATTTTTAATGATAGAGTTGAGTTGAAGCTTGTGGTCCGCGAATGTGGTCGTGGTGAAGACAACCGTTTCAAAAGTTCAGAGCGTTACAGAATTATATGTTAGCGATTCTAGGCACAGCCTTGGGATTGCTTGGTAAGCAGCAGCATCACCAACACGGTTGAGTTATAGGCGAATGCAAAAAAGAAGGCTGGAAAAGCCTTTTCATCGCGATTAGGTAGAGGGAGTGATGCAAATCCCCGATGCGCGCGACTTGAGTCTCTTCCATCATTGAGCAACAATCTGCAGCTAGACTGTTAGTGCCCGCCTTTAGCGAGCTCGCGAACGAGGAAGTCGGAGCCACGGCCTAATTTCAGGCCGATACACCTTACCTAATCAGTGCCTCCTGAATTTTACCTCTTTCAGTCTTTTCTCTTCAAAATATTTAATGGCAAGTGGTCATGCCCAGAAATCAAAATACCTACACACAAACCCCTCCAATCCAACATGCACGGCGCGCACTGTCTTTGTTGGCTTTGATTTCACCAATACCCGCGAAAGAATCCTTATGTTACAGATTACGGATGTCACTGAAGCCTTCCAAAGCGTTCGGCTTTGGGCATGCTTGTGATTCCGGGCGGCTCTGGCTCACCACCCCCTTCTCCCTCATCTAAGGTTCCTTTTCCCTTTTTCTACGTACAACAACATCATCCAAATATGAGATCCACCACCATCCAAGCGGGTGCCGGGCTTTTTGTTTCCGTAGAGCTTTCTCCGATAAATCGTCTGAGGCCGATGCCGTGGAGGCGAACGAAACAACCGACTCGAGAAACAACCAGAGGTGTTTGGCGCTGGAACACGTCTCGCAGCGTCCGGCCCGAAAAAATCCCCGTTGAACATGAGTTTGTGTCTCCATGAACGGTTCGCGTAAGAGGCTTGGCCCGGGTGGTC
>JAAMPI010001422.1:0-14653 GCA_013054445.1 Cudoniella acicularis | reverse complement strand
TACTCGAGAGAACAAAGAATAAATCTGCTGGACTGGGTGCGCTGTTGAAGAGCGCTTGGTTGCATGTCGAAATAAGGTAGCCGGAGACCCCAGAAGCTATCCTAACGTGCTGTGTTATAACTGGCCTGCCATTTAAAGAGTGCAGAAGGTCAAGGGTGGATGCGAGGTTTCGGAGACATCCATGGGGCTTTGCCGCCTCTCGATCTTAAGGCCTGTACGACGTCCCGAAGAACGGCGACAGTTTCGTGATGCTCTTGCAACAGCCTGGCGCTCCCAATAATTATATCCCGTTACTGTGAATGAGTGACTTCGACGATGGGCGATCGAAGGCAAAGGCTTCTCCGCTTTGCGGATGAAATGCACCTCAGCCCACAGCTTGCTCCAGTCCGACAGCAAATCCCAGGCAGGCTGACCACCTTTCGCACCCCTCAAGATGAGGATCACGCAAACGGCATGCTCGCGACAGCGAAGGAGGAAAAGATAGGAGGGTACTGGTTCTTGAAAAGAAAAATGCTATCGAAGAAAAAGCGCACGACATTTAAGGACAAGGAAATATCGGCACAGCTCCTTGCGTCGGTTCAATCTCGAGATCCACCGGGAACTGTGGAAGTCTTACGCGATCTGTTGCGGGCACGACATGGAGACATTAATTATATCCAGAAGAAAAGCAAAGACTTATCAAAGAAAGTTACTAGGTCCGATCAAGTGGATGAACGTAGTGGAGTTCTCGCGGTCGCATTGAGGAATAGTGACGAAGACACGGTGCAACTTTTAGCGCCTTACTCGGATCAAACAGCTCTGGACGAAGCCCTCGACATTGCCTTCCAAACCTCAGCTCAGGTGAGGAGTCATGTAATCCTGGAAATCCTGCTTGCTTTTGGGGCGAATGCAGCACGTCAGGAGCAAGCATTTCAAGCAGCGATAGAAGCTCGCGATATTCAAACACTAGGACTTCTCTTGAATGCGCCGAAACCAATACCCCAAGAACGAGTAAGCGGCAGCATCCTGTCGGCCGTCCGACTCGGTTTTCTCGATGTTTTATTTTGTCTTATTCTTGCTGGAGCAAACGCAAATGGAAATGATGAGAATGGCGATGCCCTCAAGGAAGCCGTTCAAGCTGGTCGACACGACCTCCTCTTCGCCCTTACACATTGTCAAATTCCACTGTCACCTCGAACTTTGGATGAAGGTGTTGGTATTGCATTTTCAGAACAGACGCTTATCGATCTCGATTCTAAAGTTTGGATGATCAATATCTTGCTTTCGAATGGTGCGAGAGGCCCTGGGTCCGACTCAACCCTCGTGAAAATTATCAGCAAAATGGTCTTCGAATCAACATCAATAGCAATACCAACTCTCGATAATCTGGCCAGATCGCTCATTCGTTACGACGCATCTATAAATCATGAAAGTGCGGCAGCGCTGAAGCTATGCGTGGCCAACACTCGAATTGATTTAGTGGACATCCTACTTGCTTCTCCAAACCTAAATCCAGGCCTTGCCTCGGAAGCCTTTGCCATGATGGACATCAGATCTACGCCAGAGGAGAAGATTGAGATAGCTTCAAGACTCCTTGCAAGAGGAGCATCAGGAAAATGCCTCGATGACGCCCTCATTCATGCTGTAAAAACCGACCACATCGAGGCCGTCAGACTCCTCATCTTGCGGCAAGAGCAAAACCGAGCATCAGTGGATTATGCCGACGCCCAAGCCTTGCAAGACGCCGTATCGAGAGAAAAACTAGAGATTGTCGACATCCTTTTGAAAGCCATTCCCAGCAAACGGTCTCTAGCTTTTGCATTTCCTCACATTCGAAGAACGAGTAAGGAAGGAAGACTCCGGCTGACCGAAGAATTTTTGAGGCGAGGTGTAGAAGGAGAAGTAGTTCATCAAGCACTCAGTGCCTCTGTTGCCGATAACACACCACTGCGAGACGAAAGACTGATTCAACTGCTTGTGGGCAGCGGCGCCGAGGTGGATCCTCATCTGGATGCTGCGGTATCCGGGGGTAACGAGGACTTAGTCTGTATGCTCTTGAAAGGTCGTCCTTCTCGCCGTGTCGTTTCCGATGCTCTCAAATCGTCACTGAGCCTTAAACAGAAAGGTAGGAGAATGTCTGTAACGAGACATCTACTCAATGCCGGAGCAGATGTCAACGCAAACCAGGGCAGAGCAATACTACAAGCAACACAATCCAACGACCTCGAATCCCTCGAATTACTGCTAAAATCTAGACCACAAGCCGAATCACTGGAATCTGCTTTTGCCTCCGCAATGAAAATGGCGGATAGCACTCGACGGTACGAATTCTGTCAGAGACTTGTCAATGCAGGAGCAACAGGAGAAGAGGTTCACAAGGCCCTCATTGCCGCTGTCGCTCAGCAACCACAGAATCCCGAGTTCCTCAAGCTTGTTATGCCAAATGCTAGTGTCAACTATGATGGCGGAAAGGCTCTATGCTTGGCGATTTCCAGGATGCTACGAGAACATGTCTCTTTGCTGCTTGAGATGGGGCCCAACGAATCAACATATGAGGGAGCTTTTGTCGCTGTTATAGCCCTGCAAGACAATGGCCGGCAACTGGAGTTTTGCCAAATATTGCTCCAATCTCGTCCACAGGGTGATTCTGCGAATGCGGCACTGGTGAAGGCCGTGCAGAGCGGGAATGAAAATGTTGCGCGCCTGTTGCTACAACATGGAGCTTCGGTAGACTATGAAAACGGAGCGTCGATGGTGGCTGCGGTAATCTCGAAAAACGTCAGGATGCTGAAGCTTCTTATTGGAACTTGCAAACAAACGCCGTCTTCGGAGACCCTGACTTTAGCATTTGAAGCCGCTCTACCCGTCACCCAAGTTACAGTCAAGCAGGAACTTCTGAAGACGATTTTGGACGTTGAATCCTCACACAGGTCATTCGAAGCACAGAAATCTCTGGATGCAGCACTTCTTCAGTTGGTCAAGGGTCAGGCAAATGACATTACAACAATAGAGACGCTTCTGAGATACCATGCATCAGTCCACCACAGCAACAACGAATCCCTCTTGCTTGCTGCAAAGTCACGCGATAATCGACTTCTTCAACTACTCCTTCAGCACATCGACGAGAGTATAGCAGTGTCAGCTATATCATTAGTCTTTGCAGATAGATTCGCGGACGAACAATTCTGGACGATCCCGCCAGGTTTATTAATCATGCAAATGCTCCTTAAAAGGGGGGCAAGAGGACAATCTGTCGACGAGGCCCTAATAGCGGCTGTTTCGAAATATTCTTCCGAACCACTGGCGAAAGACTTCGTTTCTGTCCTATTGGAGAATGGATCGAATATCAACTATAAAGACGGCATGGCTTTGCAGATAGCCGCAACAACAGGAGATTTGGATTTGATCCGACTCATGTTGGCTCAGGATTGTAATCGCATATCGTTGGCACTTGCCTGTCCTTACACTCTCAACGCCAAAGTGGACGAACAGAAGATGGTAGAAATCATGAAAGAGTTTGGTCGCCATCGGAATCGGGCTTTTGGAGAGGATTTCGCACATCCGATAATTGTAGAGCCTGTTCTCCTAGTCTGTATCAAATGCTTTCCGCGAGGATTGAACATTCTCAAAGCAACTATCGATGCTGGATTCCAGCTTGATGAACGAAAAAACACCCAAACGACACCTCTCTACTGGGCCCTGACCCAGCCAGATCGCTTCGTTGACGATTCCCTGATTGAACTTTTAATTGAACGAGGCGGTAAGTTCTTTCATTTCCCAGTCTTAAAAATTCAACTGACACAAGCAGCTTCTATACAAGGTCACGCAGAGCCACTATTGCATGTTGCTATTCGAGAGCGCCGGCCTCAAATAATAAAGCGCCTCATGGAAGCGAAAATCGATCTGGATCTAGCAGACCAATATGGAAGATCCCCTTTGGCCCATGCTACTGAAATAGGCGACCTTCCAAGCATGTCAGCATTACTACTGGCAGGAGTTGAGATGAATGATGATAGTCTGCACATTGCAGCTCGAACTTTGAATTCAGAGGCTATCATTTTGCTCATCCAGAATGGTCATGACCCGAATAAGCCATCTCTCAAGTTTCAAGGTCGAAGCCCTTTGGCTGAACTTTGTCTAAACGCACCTCAATATGCGCAACGCCCTAACGAACAAACAATGATTAGAGATTTGAAGAAATCAATGCAGACTTTAATCGATTACAATGCCCGAGCAAATATCCGAGTTCCCAATCGACCAAATGGAAGGTCCATCTTGCTTCATTGCCTAGACAGCACAAATCCATATGTCATGACGAAAGCATTCCTAGATTGTGGCCAGTTCCATAACCTCGACAAAGACTTCAACCTCTTCACTGACGACGTATATACCTATTCGCCGACTAAATATGTGGAAAAGGGTCTTTGCCAAGGCGACCGATCGCATGAGCAACGCCTAATCGAGTTGATGATATATTACGGAGCCAAAGACAGATTCTGGAAAAACGAAGGGGAGCAGCCGCCTGACATGATCAACCCGCCCGAAAGCATCCTCAGAGCGGAAGTAGAGAGACGTGAAGCGAAAGCGGAGAGAGACCGACAGCTGGAAGCACACCGACTTCAAGCTGCGCTGCAGGCCGCAAAAGTCCAACAAGAGCTCGAGGAAAAGGATCGGATATTTCGACTTGAACAAGCCCAGGTCGAGGAACGCAGACGCAGCGAGCTTCAATATAAGCGTGCTGCTGAAGATGTTGAATTTGGTGCCCTTGAACGAACTGCTAGACTTAAGCAAGGGGCATTGGAAGCTGAAACAGAAACCAGAATCAACTACCGCAATGCTATCGGCCAAAGCGACTTGTACTATGCAAACCAGATGAATCTGCAGTCCCAGAGTTATGAAGATTCAATGTACACGCGTCGTCAAAAGCAACTACAACTCGAGCAACAAGGACAGGAGCACGAATGGGGCCTCCAGCAACAGAGCATTGCTGCGCAACAAGCCTTGATCGACAGACGGATCCAGCTAGGTGAAGAGACCAGGCGTGTTGCATCTGCCGCCGCGCAGTACGGCTACAACGGAGGATTTGGAGGGCAGCCAACACCTCAGGCACCTCGTGCAATATCATATGGAGGTTATGGCAACAGGCCGCAGGCCAGGATAACAGAGCTGGGCGAAATATAAGTCCATAAGTCCTGCGAAAGGAATAATCGCGCAAGTCGTTTGGTCCAGGTGGAAGGAGTCCGGCAACCTCATTCTAGCAGTATGGGTCGAAGAAGACGATATCTTGGAGGGTCAATAGACGGCGAAATGAGCTGCGGAAGAGTTGCGAAAAAGTTGTGAAAGAATTGTGAAAGGGCAGCGTAGGAAAGACCAAATATTGTCATTTGGGCCTGGTTGTCACCGAAGAAAAGCCGGACCCGCTTAGGTCAGCACGCTAAAATCCGCACGCAGGATGATGAAGCCGTAACATTTCGTCCCTTTCAAGCAGCTGGAAAACACATCACCAATAGCCCTTTATATTGCGACTCAAACCGCCAACATCAGAATGAAGCAAAATCCTAACTTGATACTACGTTCCCGCGAGTGGCGACGAAATTTCACGATGCAAACCTGCATTTCCAAGGTTTTCGGACAACTCCGAGCCTTGAATAGCCGTACCATGGCGGAATTTGAAGGGTTTTCAGTACCCGCCGCCCTAAATTTTGTCCTTAGTAGCCTTCCCCACGTGAGGCCGAGGAGACCGGACCCACACGCGGGAAGATTTCACAGAAAATTCTTTTCTTATGGATTGTTATATAGGACGTGAAAGTTCACATCGAATTCAAATAGTAAATGTACATTCATTTATAACCTTTTCAATATGGGCCAATCAGACGACCTTATTGCGGCAGCCCCTACGGCAGAAAAGACCATTACTGAGACCAATTCGTCACAACCTTCAGATAAAGTTGATCACTCTGGTGAGGATGTGGAGAAACAGGTGACTTCGGCCCAGCCTGAACTCAAGAGGAAACTCAAGAGTCGACATCTGCAAATGATTGCTATTGGTACGTCATGACTGTTCGTTTCGCCGTTGGGTATAGAACTAACAAGTAATAGGTGGAACTATTGGAACTGGCCTTTTTATTGGTTCTGGTGAAGCTATAGCCAAATCCGGACCTGCCGGTGCTCTCATTGCCTACCTGTTCGTCGGAACCATCATCTACTCGGTCATGCAATCTCTCGGAGAAATGGCGACGTACATTCCTATTTCTGGAGCCTTTACGTCTTATGCATCACGATTTGTCGATCCTAGCTTGGGATTTTCAATGGGTTGGATCTATTGGTTTTCATGGGCTATGACCTTCTCTCTGGAGCTCACAGCAACTGGCTTGATCATTCAATACTGGAATCCGGGTCTCTCAATCGCAATCTTCATTGCAGTTTTCTGGGTAGTCATCACACTTGTTAATTTTCTCCCCGTGGGTTTCTACGGAGAGGCAGAGTTTTGGTTTTCAAGCATCAAGGTCATTACTGTCATTGGATTTCTTATTTTCGCAATTTGTATCGACGCCGGTGCGGGCCAGCACGGTTATCTTGGATTCCATACTTGGGGAAACCCTGGTGCATTTGCTCCGTACCTTCTTTCCGATGGCCCTCTCGCGAAATTCGTTGGATTCTGGGCCGTCTTGATTCAGGCAGGCTTCTCTTACCAGGGAACTGAGCTTGTGGGAATAGCGGCTGGCGAGACTGAAAACCCTCGCAAGAATGTCCCAGCAGCTATCAGGAAGACCTTCTACCGAATTCTGTTCTTCTTCGTCTTCACCATATTCTTCATCGGTCTCTTAGTTCCATACGATAATCCCAGTCTCCTCTCAAGCGCTTCCGACGCTTCGGCATCGCCCTTCGTTATTGCAGCCGTTCTCGCTGGTGTGAAGGTACTGCCTGGACTCATCAACGCCGTTCTTTTATTTGTCGTCCTCTCTGCCGCCAACTCAAACGTCTACTCGGGAAGTCGTATCCTCGTCGGATTGGCACAAGATGGTTCAGCACCAGCCTTCCTTAAGCGCACCACCAAAAAGGGAGTTCCCTACGCTGCAGTCGCATTTACCGCAGCTTTTGGCCTTCTAGCTCTCATGAACCTCTCCAACAGCGGCGCCACAGTCTTCAACTGGCTCATCAATATCACAGCCGTCGCAGGATTCATCACTTGGGCTTGTATAAACATAAGCCACATCTGCTTTATGCGCGCTCTCCGCGCCAGAAACATCAGCCGCGATACACTCCCTTATAAATCCATGTGGCAACCCTTCTTCGCCTGGTATGGGCTCTTTTTCAACGCCTTGATCATCTTCACTCAAGGCTTCACCGCTTTCATCCCCTGGGACACTTCCAATTTCTTCGTTGCATACATTAGCTTGATTCTCTTTGTTGTTTTATACGTGGGACATAAGGTCATTATGAGGACCAAATTTGTCAAGAGTGAGGAGGCGGATATTGATACTGGGTGTTTGATACATGATGATACGACTTGGAGTATTGATATCCCCACCACTATTTGGGGAAGGTTTTGGGCTTGGCTGGCTTGATTTAAGGGAAAGTGCTGGAGTTGTAAAAAAAAAATATATATATAATATCCTGATACCATTATTTACATATAAATTAATATTCTCACAACCTTTCTCCCTTAAATACTTCGCGTGTCCAAGATGTCTATGCATTTTTCAAACTATTGATCATCAGGTCAAAGGGATTTCGAACTCTCATCCAGGCTGCTGCATAAATTTATCACATTTTCTATCATTCTACCCTTTCCTTTTTGGGAAAGGAGAAGTAAATATGTTTCAAAAGGGAAGGGAGGGGTCGGTACGTACCCCATCTTACTTAATGTTGGTGGCGGGGTAAAAATTCCAACCTCCCTCGCCATTTCATCAACCTCAACCAACCTTTCATCACGATTTCCTGCGCCAACCACGAACGTTGATCCGCCACCTCTTGGGTAACAAGTTTTCAACAATCCCTCGCCGGGTTTTTCTTACTGGCCGGCCCAATCTTACAATGGCGTTCATCGGGCACAAAATTCGCCGTCCATTTCTGAGTATCTATCTTCGCCTCGATCAAGCTTCAAGCGATAGGCTGGCAGCTGTTCAAAAAATACCGTTCACAATTGAGCTATTATCAAGATTGCCAATCATACACAATTTAATAGACTACCCTGAGAACAGATTGCATATCGAAAATATTCTACAGCAAGTTTGTTCAGCAAAGTCACCATTCGAATTCAATATCACATATCCTTTCAAGTCAAATAATAAAATTAAAAAAACGGTTTTCTATCACGTTGTTAGCCAAACGCTCGTTGAACTAGAAGCCGAGTTGATGCAAAAGCTCAAGGACGCAATTATTCTGCGGCGATTTGATGGCTGCCATCGCTGCGACTTAACGCAACTACGAAATCGAAGACGAGAAGTTTTCAGGCCCAAGCTTCCAGTATGTTACAAGCTCTCAATTGAAGAGGCCGATCAACTCGTAGAAGAACTAGAATCTAAGAAAATCAAATACAATCCTTTCCAGGTGGTCGGACTTTCTCTAGGTGTCAGGCGAGCAGGGTTGAACAAACACCCTGAACTAGCTCCACTTATTCCGGAGTGGAAGCATTTCCCTTTTATTGGGGTCAAATTGGCTTGTTACACACACACCATAAACACCTTGGAAGGAAACAAAGATTTCTTTACGTCTTCCCTGGCCATGGAGTGAAAGCACAACTCACAACGCCATCATCATGAGTCAATCCGCACATCCTTTCAGCAACTCCAGATTACAATACATCATTCCAAATCCAACCTTAGTCGCCTCAAATTTTCGTAAATATCAAAATCACACCAATCATCTGATACCTCATCAATTTTCGACTTTTCATTTTCACTTTGCCGCCAACGCCCAGTGTTCTTGCTGGCAACGCCGAAGCCCTCACTTCTTAATTCTCGGTCGGCAATACTTCATCGCTCAGGAAACGATACTTTTACGGCTTCGAAAGCTTGTGATGAAGACTAGCGAGTGGTGTTGCTACTTCATCTTCACTGTTTCAGGACATGCCTCACATAGCTTCGGTCTCAGAACCACTTCTCACGATCGACTTTCAATTCGTTACCCCCACCTTCCGCCAAATATAGTTCTTCGTCGAAAAGAGTTCACTTGATGGCCAATGCGAAACACATTCCCTCATGTCAAGTTTATTCTAGTTTTTAGAGTCCCGATGTACTTCTTATACATTGTCACTTCGGCACTTCAACACTTCACGAGAATTTCCTTTACGGGGGTCGACCTTACTGCTTGCAACACATTCAGCGGCTTCACATTCAAGCGTCATTTTTCCCATGGCAATCAAAGGGGTTTCTGATGGCGTTTAAGGGAGGTTATGTGGGCATATCGGTATTCGAAAAGGTCGTTTTGGGCTTGGGGTAAAGGATTTATTGTCAGCATTTTTGCAAGGAGTTCTAGGCGATCTAATACGCTGAAACGCCTCCACATTCGTTGGGAGTATGTATATGTCTGCATTTGTTAATTTTAGGAAAATTGGTATGCATTGGTCACTTGAGAGGGTAATACACACTATTACCCAAAATTGTATATGCAGGAGCCAGCTTGTTGTTCCTCGTAATTCGTGCCATATCCGCTATCTTCAAATACAACACAAATGATCCCCGGAATCCCTCCTTAGAGTTCAGAGAAAGTATCCTTCCTTCCTGCCATTTCTCATTCACGAATTTTCTATCGGAACAAGACTCCCACATCCAATTTCAGGCTATATAAAAACAAGATATGCACAAGCTATCTGCTCATCAACCCAATATGGCACCTTTCGCCGTCATGCTCTTTGGTCCTTTGCACAAGATTAGATATCGTTCTTTAAACTTCTCTCTTTTCTTTTTGTGTAATGAGATTATACGTACTCTTGATTTTAAATTTGGAAAGTGACAAAGAAGTCAGGGCATTACCAAGGAGTGAGTAGGCGGGGGGGTATTTAACAATTTAGCAGCAACAGTTATTTTGACAAGACAGCTGAGCCTTTTAGACCTCCTATCGAATGGTCGAATTACTCGATTCGATACGATAGGAGGTTTAGAGTCTTTTAACCTCCTTCACCCTACGTTGTTGCCCAGCATGGTATCTCTGAAGAAAATGAAAGAGCATCCTCTTATCGCCATGTAAAAGTCCGACCTTCCCGGGTGCTGCTTGAAACATTCCGCGGAGGGATGTACAGACATATAATAAAGCGAGTTCTCCGAGATTTGCAACAATGATACTTCATCAAACTACCCGTCGCGTATCACAATCTTTTAGTTTTCACCTTTTCTTCGTAAAATTCAACACTGGTTTCTTCTAAGTATCTGTTCAGGATGATCAGAAGTGGTCCGAGGACCAAGGGGGGTCATTCGTTGGGGTTTCTGGTTTTTGGCATTTTCTAAATATTGATTGTGAGAGTAAGTCTTTTCTGTGAAGTATTTGTATCTCTTAAGATTCTAAAAGACTTCTCGAATAAACTTTGCGAAAGGTTTAGAGGCCTTCCTCGTCTCTTCGAAAGTTTGAAAACATTACAATACGAAGCTTAGAAATTAGAAAGAGGCGCAATTGCAAGCCTTTTGAGGGATGAGAGAGTATAAAGACCTCTAGAAGGCCAGTTATCTCTCCCCAACCTTCTTGCAAGGTAGGTCACTTCCCTTCACTGTGCCTCGTGCACTGTAGGGGTTGTCGTATGCCTCATTCTCTTCTTCCCTGCTCAAACTACCCTCTTATTGTAAAAGGTGAGTATTGTTGGGCAGCTACATTAAGTTGAGGAATTCATTGTAGCCCAAAGCCGCCGGTAAAGTAATATGACTTGTCTGACAGCAACAACTCCCTTGACAGCGCAAACTGTCTTAACGACAACACTTCCATTTTCTATAATCTTCCTCAATCAATTAACAAAATTCCCTTCTTACGCAGAAAAGAAAATTACCCTGCAAGAAGCAAGACGAAATGTTTGATGAAAATTGAGGAGCACAGTGATGCAATATTTCTTCCATGTAAAACATCCCGCTGAATGGCGGAGGTTCCAGCAATACTCTTTAGCAGAATTTAAAAATGATGCCGCTGAAGCCGGTGAGTCACTGACGCTTGTTTGGAATGAGCTTTGAGAAGGGAATTTTATGCTCATCCTCGAGTCAGAAAGTCAGGGCGACTTGAAATTGTTCCCATTGTTTACAACGATTGAATCCATGATCTAAAAATGCAACATGGAATTCACAAATACATCAGGATCAAGCCATCACTGCCTATCACATAAATCGTAGACTCGATTATTTTCAGGTCATCAATCCAGAGGGAAATGGCGGGTTGGACGCAAATTTGAAAGTTACCGCAATTGGGTATATAAATATCGTACTCCGTAGGTTTAGAGCTGGGGCATAGGTACATACTCCGGTGACAAAATAGAAAATGGTTTACGGGGCACCTGTCGAAAGTGATGACGGTTCGATCTTTGAAGGGACAAGGATCTTCTCTTCAAGCTAAAAGTAAGGACGGAGGATTTGAAATCTGTTGTTTGAATTCCTCTATAAGCTCTCCTTTTAAGGAAGTTTATCATAGAGAGGAATGGGAGTTAAGAAGACGAGAAGACAGGATGGGAGGTCTCTTGACAGTAACAAATGTCCTGACAACACTTTCAATCTCGACAGCACAACTGTCACTTTTTTGAGTTTTCGGATGTCGATGAGTCAACTTGCTTCGTCTTCGTCACGACAAAGTAGACTCTCGAATGCTCAGAAGTGGAGATTAAATCGAGAAGTAACTGCAACGCGAGCTCCTCGTCTCATGCGCGGGGCTGTTGCCAAAGAATATGCTGATAGCTGTTGATGCATTCTCGGCATTTGGCTACTTACAAATATCGAACCTCCGTGGTTTTAGATGTGCCTGGGATCAAGACTGCTTCGCGCAGTTGGTGAATTTTGATGTTAAAATTCAACGAAAGGGTCGATACCAACCACAGTCAAGACTCAAAAGTTCAAAACCTCAAGACTTGGTACTCTAATACACTACCCCAGAATACTAGGTTTAGACCACCTCCAACTATTTCCTAGAAAAGACTCAACTATCATTGCTACCTGATAAAACATCGAATATTTCTTCTTTCCAAGCACTGTTTACAGGTGGAGTTGTAAACAGCGTTCAAAACCCTACAATTCGCCTATTACGGGGCGGTGGAAAGCTTGAAGTCAATCTTTCAGTTCCGTTTCTTCTTTTGGGATTCTAGTGATTTACTGGGTGTTTTACGGGGAGACAAGGAGAAAACTTAGTGGGGTAAGATAGTGGGATAAGAGATGACGACAGCTACTGTCTTGACAGGATTAAAACCTTTGACAGCAGAATTTTTCAAACGGAAGATTGGCTTTACTCTCTTAGAAACCTAAAATTCTGAATATATAAGACACTACTCGAAATTTGAATCTTCTAGACGGGAGAGAGGAAACCTAGGGACGATCACTATCGATTCATTCCGACATTGTCGTCCTCTGAATCGTCCTCCCGCTCATGCGGTATTGACTCCGTTGCTAATGCCCCCAGTAATGGGCTTTTGCTTGACTAGTTGGGTTTACTTTTATTTATGTTATTTTTTATTTTCGTGGTTAAGGTTAATAATAATACACAGTTGTGAACTTTTCACAACTATATTTTCTAACTCGTCACATTTCCGAGGGTTTCTCCCCTAATAGTAAACCACAGAACCTAGACGTGTAGTCTATATTGAATATAAAGGGCGAGAAAAGTTAGTGGCATGAACATAGCTTCGTATCATTGAATATCGAGTTTCCCCCACCCAACAGGAGTCAAGAAAACTATCCGATCTAGTCCAAATTATAGAAAATATAAAAGAAGAAGAAGAGAGTCAAGGGACTGGCCAATTCTTTATCCCCTTGGAGTTTCAAGAGCAGGATGATCCGGACGTCTCTGTGAGAATAGTAATCAGTTCTTCGGGCCTAACTTACGAGTCATTGTTCGCGCAAAATATAGTAGGGCGTGATGCTCTTTAGGTATTATAATTCAAATTTAAACTAATTATCAGTCTTGAGATCCAGGTCGACGATGGAATTTGGAAAACTGTTTGGCAGCAGCGCAATTCTTGGCATCAAGACCCATCTTTTGCTAAAAAGCAAATATTCAATGACTGCATGCGAGGAGGGTTTTAAGAGTGAAGAAGATTTTTTGGACAGTTGAATGGGTGGGATGCTCCTGTTAAATGTCTTCAATGTTTTAAGGACCCGCTCTGTCGAGACGTCCGGGCATCCACTCGTGACTCGTCGACTTGTTTTGGCAATTTCAAATTGTTTACGAAAGTACTAACTCAACATCGAAGCTTGAAGGAGATTATGTGAAGCGTGTAAAATGAATGATTGTGAAATGGTCTAAAGCTCGTGAATCGAAGTTTATAATCAATATATAAATATCTCACCAATATGTGTTTATAGTGTGAACCGTGAGAGATATAGGTGGTTATCTTATTATTAGCCTAAATTGCTATTTGTAGTCAGTGTATTTTTTACTGATTCTTTAAAGTAGAATAAATCTAAGGATCATCTAAAAAAAAAAAAAAATCTAGTGAATGCCAAATCCAGTGAAATCTAATAGTTACCTCTATTATCAGAGCTAGAGCTCGAGATGTCTAAATTGACTCTACTTAAAATCTCAAGCTCTACTGTTCTAAAAATTTTCGATTCGTCAGCGCTCGCTCACGTCGCCATCGACAAGACTACCCACCTTCAAAAATATACTTCGACTCCGAAGCAGGCCGAGCCTATAAGGACGGCCGAGATCTACGCTACCGCACTCTTGCAGAGGGAAAAAGTTCTAATTTTAACTCGAAGTTTTTTCTTTGATAAATCATTAGGCGGAGGAAATATGGTTTCGGATATTTGACAGCACATTAAACATTGACAGCGTATGTCTGCACACTACTCTGTCACTCACCAAGCAACTGACTGTCGCTTGCAAATTAGTGGATTTCATCAAGGCTCAAAAAGCATATTTTAAATTCTTTCCTTTATAAGAATTGTGATATTGCACTAATATATGGATGCGAGCTATAACGTGAGCATTCGAAGAAGGGGTCTAGGGGTATGTAGAAAAAGCGTCCACACCACTTAAATTGAATAAATCAACCACGAATTTCAACAACCTAAATTTTATACTCGGATTATATTTGACTTGTTTATTCCAATTAAAATAAGTTTGGACCAGTTTCATGGTAAACTAGATACTCCTTTTATTAAGTGTTGTGCCTCTACTTATTCTGAAAGCGAAGCGCAATTCTAAAATTCAATATTCAAAACTTCAAAAGCAGACTGGCCTTTAAATTTCCCCGTAATTGAAGACTCTCATACTGACAGCTATCTAGTATAAATATCGACCCCTCTGCTGGAAGGCTCCCTTCAACCGCACAGCACTAGCACCTCATAAAGGACAGAGGACCGGACGCGTTAGGTTGAACGTGAACGATTTGATTAGGGTATCTGTTAAACTGGAAGCTTGGCTACACCTAGCTAGAGCTGCTAAGAAGAAATAAAAATAGCAGAAGAGACTTCATATTAACTGTGCGTGTTGTTCTTCGCGAATGTGACATTCAATCAACCGTAGAAAATCAGAACCGACAACGAGCTCT